>PVKB01004162.1:125734-156656 GCA_004027205.1 Ctenodactylus gundi | reverse complement strand
CAGTAAGGGAAAATATAACTAAGACATCTAAATATTGACACTGATTAGGGGAAAATCACTTACTTTTCTAAAATAAATGGCAAAGTTGGAGTAAAATGTTGAAAATATTTTATGATGTGCAAAGAAAAATTGGTTTGGAGCTAGGGGCAGAGCTTGGTGGGTAAAGCGCTGTGGGAAGAAGGCCTCAAGGTGGAGTATTCCAGGGACAGCACCTGCCTAGTCCCCCACATAGTGCACACAGAACAGTAGGCTCAGTATGCAGAACAAGAAACTCAGTATTCCTAACAGCAAGGCCAGTAACCTGAGCCCCAGAGCAAGTGACAGTGAGCTCAGGGACATATGATCGTGACCTCCCGGCCCTGTACTGCTCATGCTTAGCAAGACCCAGTTACAGGACGCACCACTAAATCTCAGCTTGAATGCTCCACTGAGGTTGGCTCCAGGGGCTTTCAGCCAGGCCTCTTCCTCCCAGAGTTCCCCTGCAGACAGCCCTGGCTGACAAGCACTTAACTATGGCCCTGGATTCCATTCCTGCATTACCACATGGAGATTATCTGGATGTGGTGGTACTTGCCTGTAATCCTAGCTCTTGGGAGACTGAGGCAGGAGGATTGCCATAAATTGGAGGGGCCCCTGAGCTTCATAGGGAGTTCAGGGCCAGCCTAGCTACAAAGTAACACTGTGTTAGAGCCCTGGGTTTTCCCCTACCAACACAGAGAAACACGGCAGCTTGGCCCTATCAGTGTGAAGGCAGAACAAGACTCTCTCTCTCAAAAAAAGTCAGTTTATTTGTAAAATCAAAAGAAAAATGCAAGAGTTTCAAGATGAGAAATGCCTCACATGGTGGTGCATGTCTGTAATCCCAGCACTTGGAGGCTGAGGCACGAGGATCACTGTGCCACAGTGAATTCAGGACTAGCTTAGACTACAGAATGAGACCAAAATAAATGCCTCATGGATTTAGTGTTATTAAATGACTCACTAATTAAATGAGCTAAATGTGTCTCTAGGTAAAAAATCAATTTATCTCCTGTTTTATTTACTTTTTCATTACTCGACATCCACAATTTAGGGAGGAAAGATTTATTTTAGCTCACCGTCTCAGCAGGGCACAATCCATTCACAGGTGGGAGCTGGAAAACAATGGAAGCACATTGCTTGGCTGGAGCTTTATGTGGTACTGGGGAATTGAATTTAGAGCCTGGAGCTTTCTAGGCAAGTGCTTTAACTGCTACACTATTCCTCCGGCCCTTTATTTGAGACAGGTCTCACCTCATATTCCAGCCTGGTTCTGAACTCACTATGTAGTCCAGATAGGCCTCAAACTCACAGCAATCCTCCTACCTCAGCCTCCACAATGCTGGGATTATAGGCCTATACCACCACACCCTGTTTATATAGTATAGATTTTATATTTCACTCAGTGCAGCCTAGGCAAATGAAGAAATTGGACATCCATACTTTAAGATCATTATTATTATTATTATTATTATTATTATTATTATTATTATTATGGCACTGGAGACTGAGCCGAAGGCATTCACAGTGAGCTCATTTTACTTCTGATTTTGAGGCAGTCTTGATAAATCACCAAATTGCCCAGGCTGGGTTCAAACTCAAGAGTCTTCCAGTCATTTTTCCCCCTATTGAGACAAGGTTTCAGTAATCCAGGGTGGCCCTGAACACACATTCATGGCAATCCTCTCGCCTTAGTGCTTTGAGCATCCTAGGCAAACACTCTAATCACTGAGTCTTAATTACTTTTAATGATGTCATGTTTATCCCATAAAGATACATGCAAATCTTTTTCTTTGGGGTGAGAATGGCTTTGCATTAAGGTACATCTCCAGCCTTTCAACTTTTTTTTTTTTTTTTGAGACAGTCTGTAGACCAGACTGGCCTTGGATTCAGTAATCATCCTGCCTCAGTCTCCAAATGCTAAGATTACAGGGGTGCATCACCACACCGAGCTTTATGTGATGCTGGGGAATGGAACCCAGGGCCTCGTGTTAACTAGGCAAGGTCTTAACATTTAAAAATTCCTGGGAAAACATACTACTTTCATCATATTAGAAGGAAAACATTGCCTTTAAATTTTAATTTCAACTGGGCCCACTGACACTGGCCTGTAATCAATCCCAGCACTCTGAGAGGCTGAGGAAAGGATTACAAGATTGAGCCTAGCCTAGGCAATTTAACAACTTTGTGTAACATTATCACAAAATCAGAAATAGGGCTGGGGGTCTGGCTCAATGGTTAAAGCGATTGCTTAGCGTGTGTAAGGTCCTGGGTTCGATTCCCCAGCATCACATAAAAATTAGCCACTCCTGGTGGTGCATGCCTATAATCCCAACACTTGAGAGGACTGCTGTGAGTTTCCGGCTAGCCTGGGCTACACAGAGTTCAGACCCCAGTCTGGACTACAGAGGGCAATCCCATCTCTAAATAAATAAAAACTAAAATAAAATAAATTTGGGCTGGAGATAGCTAAGTGTGAAGGCCCTGAGCTTGACCCCTGTACTAAATAATGAAATAAAATCTAACTTCACCAGCTGTCTGAGGCAAGAAGTCAAGTGTGAGCCTAGCTGGGGCAATTTAGCCAGACTGTTTCCAATGAACCATAAAAAGGGTTAGGAAATGTAGCTCAGCATGGAGGCCCTGTGTTCAATTCCCAGTACCGGGGGACAAAAAGGTGTGTGGGGGGAGAGAAATAGTTTAGTACTTCTTGTGTTAAGTCTCAAGTATGGAAAAAATTAAAAAATCAATTTCGGCATTTTAGTTAGGGAAATCCCTTTACTTGAGACAGGGTCTTGCTCTGTATCCCAAGCTGGTCCTGAACTCACTACGGAGCCCAGTCTGGCCTTGGATTGAGGACAATAGGCTTGCCCCAGCCTCTAGGAGTGCAGGGATTACAAGTGTGGGCCACCAAGCCCAGCTGTATGTGGTGCTGGGGAATCCAACTCAGGGCCTTAAACTTGCAAGGCAAGCGCTTTAACCACTGTGCCATTATTCCAGCCCTAAAAATTCAACTCTGAAAGACAGCATTCCCTCCTTATTCTTCATAACTCATTCATTCATCCTTTAAAACCCGAGCTGCCTCCACAGTGTTTCTCTTGATGTTTGTTACTCTTCCCGTATCTGTGCCTCCCTGCCTTCACTGCATCCCCTTTTGACCCTCCCACCGTATTTACTTCTCTGACGGTATCCAGTCTTCTGTGGTAAAAGCAAGAGTTTTCAAAGCAATTACTTAATTAAAAGGTGCAGCCCCGCCTCGTAGGAGGAGCGAGGCCCGGCGTGCCAAACTAGGTGCCTGGTAGTTAACAAATGAACCCTTAATCTTTGCCGAGGAGTTAAATACACACACAAAGGCCCAATCAGAGGCCCCGGTTCCAGGCGGGCGGGGGGCGGGGCCGGGCCACGCCCCTCCCACCTCCCCGCCAGCCTCCGCGGTCACCGGGGCCTCGCGGGCTTCGGCAGGCCCCACCCCCTCGCCAGCCTCGGCGGTGATTGGGCGGCGCGATGCCGGCCGTGGCCTCGGTTGCTGGGAGAGGGAGGGGGCGGGGCCTGCGGCGGACCCGGGGCCGGAGAGAAAGGCGGGGAGGCGAGGGCGCGCTGGGCGGGTGCGACGAGCGCCGCGGCGTCGGGCGAAGCGGAGCCGGCCCCGCTGACAGATCCCCTTCTTCCGGCCGCGCCGCCCGGGAGGCGGGCCCCGGGGCCCGGAGGCGGCTTCCCCCGCTCGCTTCTCCCGCCCTCGCGGGTGCGCTCTCCGCGGGCCCACCGAGCGGCCTCGGAGGCGGAGGAGGAGAGAGGAGGGGGAGGTCGCCGGGCGCGGCGGGCGGGGGCCGCGCTCCCCCTTCCCCCGCGGCGGCGGCGGCGGCGGCGGCGGCGGCGGCGGCGGGGCAGGACAATGGAGGTGGCTGTGGAGAAGGCGGCGGCGGCGGCGGCGGCGGCGGCCGGGGGGCCCTCGGCGGCGCCGAGCGGGGAGAACGAGGCGGAGAGTCGGCAGGGCCCGGACTCGGAGCGCGGCGGCGAGGCGGCCCGGCTCAACCTGTTGGACACTTGCGCCGTGTGCCACCAGAACATCCAGAGCCGGGCGCCCAAGCTGCTGCCCTGCCTGCACTCGTTCTGCCAGCGCTGCCTGCCCGCGCCGCAGCGCTACCTCATGCTGCCGGCGCCCATGCTGGGCTCGGCCGAGACCCCGCCGCCCGTCCCCGCGCCCGGCTCCCCGGTCGGCGGCTCCTCGCCGTTCGCCACCCAAGGTGAGCGCGGGGGCGGGGGGCGCCCGCTGTCGCGTCGCCGGCGCTGGGGGCGCGGCGGGGGAGGGCGCGGCGGCGGCGCGGAGGGCCGCGCGGGCGGCGGCGCGCCGCCCTGCAACTTCCCGGCGCCGGGTCAGGTGGCCGGCGCACCGCGCACTTTGCAGCCTCCTGTCGTCCGCGTCGCGGGTTCTTCCCCGGCTGCAGTCACTTAACTGCTGCTCGCTGCCTCCGCAGAGCTTTGTCCGGAGCCAGGTGATCCTATCAGCTCCGCTAGAGCCGCGCTATTTGAGCTGGAGGGGGAAGGGAGGGATGGAGGTTAAGTGATGGGGAGTTTCTTTGATGATTGATTGCAGATTGGGTGCCGTGTGTTTCCTCTCGGGAGTGTGTTGGCGTCTTAATGACTTTCTGGTCCTCTACCCCTTCTGCTGGGGACAAAGGAATCCAGACGGTATTTTGCTTGCATCTTTCGAAGGGTTTGTTAACGAAAATGGGTAAAGACGACTAGAACAAAGTCACTTCGGGTGCAGTGACCTCTCGTGTTTTGTAGGGAGCGACTGGAAGTTACTGTTCTTTGTGATGCTTCTGGATGAGACTTTTTGACAGGTAGCTCCCGTTAGTAACGTTAACCGGTTTGAAACACCAAAGTAAGTTAAAGTAACACAGGAATTGTTTCTAGTAGGCCACTTGAGGCTTTAAAATTTTAACGCTGCAAATATTTGGGCACGTCCTTCTAAAAAAGATAAAAAGTAACTGTGAAAGGGAACTCGCGGTATGTACTTTTTAAAGGGAATTGTTGATGGAAATTGGGAACATGTGCTAATTAATTACATCAGGCCAGAGTGTGTGTGTGAAATTGATTCTTTAACTAGATAGTGTTCTTAGATTCGTTTATTCAACTATATTTAGAAACAGTCGCTACTTGTAGCAGACGGTTTCCCGCTAGCTCTCCAGTGGGTGCAGAGTGCTCTTTGTTTCTGTTTGTCAAGGATGTTGTGTGAAGAACAGCCTTGGAAGCGAGTGGGCCCCAGCAAAGGGCAGGCGTGCAGGCCGGCCGCCTGATACAGATTGTGTCTCCCTCTGGAGTCAGAGAGTAGGCATGCTTACTGCTTGCCCATCATAAAAGAGGAGGGTTCCGGAAGCCTAGAATTCCTCTCCTGTAACAACCCACTGCCTGCTCTGCTGTCCGCTGCCTTTCTTCACGTCATCCTGTGGTTACTCGCGCTGTGGGAACCACTGCAAAGCATATGCTTTGACTTAGGCTATTTCTATAATAAGAAACTGCACAAACTGCCCTTTATCTGTGTCCCTTTAGTCTCTTGTCCTCTGTCACCATTAATGAAACTAAAGTTTACTTTGTTAGATTGCACGTGGAAGGAAAAGATCTCATATAAATCTCATTTATATGTGTGTACTTTTAGGCATCAATTTGCTCCAAAGTGGCCCAGCTGTTTGGAGGTTAATACAGGTGATTTTTTTTTTTTTTGAAACGGTCTCTCTCTGCAGTCCACGCTGGTCCTGAACTGCCTGGAATTCTCACAGAAGTCCTCCTGCCTCTGCTTCTAGAGTGCTGGGATTGCAGGCATGCCCTGCCTGGCTCAGTTTGTGGTGCTGGGAAAGTGAACTCAGGGTCGCGCAGGCTTTAACCACTGAGCTACTCCTCTTGCCCTAGTACAGGTGAAACTTAAATGCTAGTGTTTTGTGTGGGTGTATGTTGATGGGGATTCAGCCCAGGGCCTCAAGAATGTGTAGCATGTGCTCTACCACTAAATGCTAGTCCAAATGTAGCCCAAATATCAGTCCTTAAACTTTTTCTTTTTGGATGCTGTTGATTAAACCCATGGCCTGTCCCATGTGAAGTATATGCTGTATAATTGAGCTACACCTCCCAGCCTAGGGTTTGTTTTTTTTCCCCCATCCTAGTACTGGAGATTAGGACCACATCCCCATCTCTTTTCCTTTTTTTTTTTTTTTTTCTTTTCTTCTGAGATAGGGTCTTGCCCTGTAGTCCAGGCTGGTACTGGACTCAATATGTAGCTGAAGCTGCCAAAGCTGCCTTGAGCTCCAGGCAATCTTCCTGAATGTAGAATCACAGAGTGACACCACACTCACTCAGCTTATGTGGTTCTGGGGAATCTAACTCAGGGTCTCTTTGATTTACAAGTCAAACACTTGAAAACTACTGTGTGATTCCTCCAGCCCAGTCTTTTTACGTTTTTATTTTTGAGGCAAAGTCTCCCTTAAGTTGGCCAGACAGGCCTTGAACTCCCCTTGCTGCTCTCTTGGCCTCCTAAATAGTTTGTGTTAGAGGTTTGTACCACCATACTGGTCAGTTCTTAATTTTTTAAAAACGGGTATCCAACCCTTGGTGTATACTGGGATTTGACTCACCCCCCCACCCCCAAGATCTGTGGATGCTTGAGTCATAAAGTGGCCTGATACTTATTTATAACCTACACATACCCCATACTCTCCTGTAGACTTAAGTTACCTCCAGATTACTTCCAATCTGATATGTTGACTGTATGTATATAGTTATTACAGTGCATGGTTTAGGGAATAAGAAACATCTACATGTTCAGTGCAGAAGTTTCGCTATATTTTCCACCTGTGATTGGTTGAAACCATGGAAGTCCATCCTACAAGGCCAAGTGTGTGTGTGTGTGTGTGTTTTTTACACTCTCCCTCTGTAGCCCAGGCTGGCTTTGGACTTAGGACAGTCTGCCTGCCTCAGCCTCTCTAGTGCTGGGATTACAGGTGTGTGGCACCATGCCCAGCTTTACGTGGTGCTGGGGAATCAACTCAAGGCCTTGCCCTTGCAAGGCAAGCGCTTTAACCGCTGTGCTATTCCTCCAGCCCCCAACTGTTTATATTTTAAATTATTAAACAGACTAGTGGCCACCTATTAATATAGGAATTTTGTAAAATTCTAGAAATAACATTTTTTTATGTGCCTGGCTCTGACATTGGATTTGAATGAATGAAAACGTGAGTATTAACGGCACTGATCTTCAGTTCTAAGACTGGTTTGGAATTCAGGCTTTGGTGTAATTCTTTTAGAGTCTCACTTTGTAGTCCAGGCTGGTCCTGAACCTAACTATGTAGTCCAGTGTGGCCTCAAACTGACGTCAGTCCTCGTGCCTCTGCCTCCTGAAAACTGGGATCACAGGCATGCATCACCACAGCTGGTTAGTTTTTATGTGGTGTTGGGGAATGGAATCCAGGGCATTGCGCAATACCTGACACCCACAACTTAAGGGAGGAAGGGTCGTTTTATTTTGGCTCACTTCTCTGAGGTGTCAGTCTGGCCATGGTCCTGCAGTGGTGGGATGGCCAAAGGGTCCAGTGGAGGACAGCTGCTCAAGGAAGACATGGGGGAGGAGGGAGAACGAGCAGGATCTGGGGAGGACACATAGTTATAGGCCACGCCGTAAGTGCTCTGTCCTAACTGACTAGGCCCCAGCGGAACCCATAGATATTCCACAACCAGATACATGAGGCTTGTGGGGGACATTCCAGGTCCAAACCATGGCACTGGGCTAGTGCTGTGGCACTGAGCTATGCCCCCAGTCTACTTAGAGTGCTTGTGGAACAGCATTGTATAACATACCAACCTGTTCTCATTCTGTTAGTATGTAAGATTGATCTATTCCTTTTCTTTTTCTTTTTTTTTTTTTTTTTTGAGACAGAGTCTTGCTCTGTAGTCCTGGCTGGTCCTGAACTCTCTAAATATAGCCCAGACTGGCCTCAAACTCAAAGCAATCCTCCTTGGACTCCCGAGTGCTGGGATTACAGGCCAGTGTGCGTGGTATGGGATTGACCACAGAGCCTTATGCTTGCTGAGCAAACGCTCCACCCACTGTGCTATTCCTCCAGGGCTGATCTGTATTTTTTTCTTTTCTTTTCTTTTCTTTTCTTTTTTTTTTTTTTTTTGATACAGGGTCTCACTGTTTACTCCCAACTGGTCCTGAACTCACTGTGGAGCCTGGGCTGGCCGCAGACTCAGAGCAATTCTCCTGCCTTAGCCTCTAGAGTGCTGGGATTACAGGCGTGTGCCACCATGCCAGCTTTTTTAAAAATATCAGTTCTATACACAATTTATGTATTCTGTCTGTTAATGAAAGTTGGTACAATAGAGCTTCCTTATCTTTGGCTTCATTTTCTATGGTTTTAGTTACCCGCAGTCAACTGTGATTGAAACTATCAATATTAATATGGACAATGCTAAAATAGCTTTTTTTTTCCCCCTTAGAACCGGTCTCACCATAGTTCAGGCTGGTTCAGAACTCCCCACATGGCCCAGGCTGGCCTTGAACTCACAGCATCCTCCTGCCTCAGTGTTTTTAGTGCCAGTGTGCACCACCATGTCCAGCTCATGTCATGCTGGAAAATTGAACTCAGGTACTTAGTGCTTGCAAGGCAACCACTTTAGCCACTCAGCTATTCCTCCCACCCTCTAAAATAATGTGTACATTTACATTTATGTCCTCTTCTGAGGTGCCTGTGAAATCTGGCTCAGTCCTGCCCAAGCTGTGAGTCATCACCATTCATCCACCATGTGCGCTGTAGGTTATGCCAACCCTCCCCCACTCCCCAGTCACATCAGCTCGCTGTCAGCACTAACCCATGCTGGTGTCACAGTGCCTGCATGCAGGTGACCCCTAGTAGGGGCCCAGCGCCCACATCAGTCGTGTTGCCACATCTTCATCTCGACGCGCAGGCGGTGCATCTGTTGTCTTCCATCTTAGTAGGGCTGTGAACCTACAGTAAGTGTTCAGGAATATCCATATACCTGTTTCAGTACATGGCAGCTGTTCTGTGCTGTTATTGGTTAGCATCTCTTACTGCGCCTAATATATACGTTAAAACTTATTATAAAGTGGGCCTGGTTACACAAGTCTGTAATCTCAGCAGTCTGGGTGGCTGAGGGAGGAGGATCACAAGTTCGAGCCCAGCGTGGGTAACTTAGTGACTTAGCAAGACCCTCTTTTGAAATAAAAGGCTGGTGATGTAGCTCAAAGTGAATGCTCTGGGTTCAATCCCCAGTACCAAAAGCTATAGGTCTGCATGTATAGTATATGAAGGGCTGGGTAATTATTCTTGGTATCAGAGATCCACTGGAGGTCTTGGAAGATTTCTCCTGTGGTTAAGGCAAGGCTAACATGTAAATGCTTGGGGACAAGTCTTGGTGTGCATATGTTTCATTTCCCTGGATACATACTTAGAAGTAGAACTTCCCTAGGGAAATAATAGAACAATGGTTAGAGTACTTAGTGCAAGATCCTGAGTTTGATTCTCCAGCACCATATAAACCGGGCATAGTGGTGGCACATGCCTGTAATCCTAGCATCCAGCAGGCTGAGGCATGAGGACTGCTGTGAATTTGAGACCAGCTGGGGCTCTGTAATAAGTTCAGAACCAGCCTGTACTACAGATATACTCCCTCCAGCAGCTCCCTCCAAAGTGGTGCTGTGATATACGTGATGTTTTTTGAGTCCTGTAGCTTTTTAAACAAAATTTGAAGTTGGACAGGATTTTTTTCCAAAGAGTTTTGACTCTACAGTCATTTGCATTTCTTTCTAAATTTTAGAATCAGGTTTTCAATCTTCAAAAATCTGCTATAACTGGAGGTGGTTAAAGCACTTGCCTTGTAAGTACAAGGTCCTGAGTTTCGTTCCCCAGCACCACATAAAGCTGGGCGTGGTGGCGCACATGTGGCCTGAAATCCCAGCACTCTGGAGCCTGAGGCAGGAGGGATAGGCAGGAGGATTGCCATGAGTCCAAGACCAACCCGGGCTTAAGAGTGAGTTCAGGACCAGCCCAAGCTACAGAGCAAGAATCTGTCTCCAAAAAAAATCTATAGTTTTGATTGAAATTTTATTGAATCTAGGTACTACCATATCGATTCTTTTTATGCATATGCATGTATGCTCCCTCTCCCCGAGAGAGTTGCAAAGCAGGTAGGTAGTTCACTTAGAAACCCAGGACAAAGGGGTAGGATCTTCCCCTGTCTAGAAGGGTTCGCCAGCCACTCACTGTAAGGCATCTGACATGGTTTGCCCCTCTTATTTAGGTGTTTAATTTCATTCAGCACTGTTTTTGTGGTTTTTCATTGTAGCACTTATGCACAATTTTTAAGTCTATGTAAAATGCTTTTTAATATTTAGCTAATATTAAATATTAGTATTATAAATGACATTTTAAATTTTTAACATGTTGTTTTTAGTATATTGAGATGCCGCCATTAATGATTGTATCTGATTATCTAAGTCCAATTACTAAATGTAATAGTTTGTCATTTTCTTGCTGAATTCAGTTGTTAAATAAACCTAATAGGTTTTTTGTAGATTTCTTAGGATTTTCTTTTTTTCATTTTTCCCTTTTTCTTTTTTGAGACAAGTTCTTGGTCTGCAGTCCAGGCTGGTCCTGAACTCACTGTGGAGCCCAAGCTGGCCTCAAATTCACAACGGTCCTCCTGCCTCAGCCCAGAATCGAAATCTGGGCAAGCACTCTAACCACTGCCCCTCCCCATTTTTATTTTTGGTTTTTGAGGCAGGGTATCCCTGAGTCACTAAGTTGGCTGGAATGGGCTCATATTTATGATTCTCCTGCCTCAGCCTGTCAAGAGTGCTGGGATTGTAAGCCAGTACCACCAGGCCCTGCAAACCTATGGTTTTTTTTTTTTTTTTTTTTTTTTTTTTTTTTGAAAATCTGCTTTGAGGGGGTTCTACTTCTTTCATTTGTGGAGAGAAGAATGTTAAAGTTTTCAGTTATGATTGTCAGTTGTTCCTTTAATTTGGTTAGTTTTTGCTACAGATTTTGAGGGTTTGTCTTACTGACGATTTGTCTTCTTAACATTATAAAATGTCCATTGATTGTACTTTGTCATGTAGTTGAATTTGGTACTAAAGTAACTGTTGGTTTTCTTACCCACTTGTTTGAATGGTATATTTTTTCCTTTTTTTTTTTTTTTAATGAGTTGGTCTTGTTCTGTAGGCCAGGCTAGTCCTAAACTCACTATTTATATATAGCCTGGACAACTTAGCCACCCAGCAATACCCTGTCTCAAAAATCAAAAATAAAACATGATGTAGCTTAGGCTGGCTTCAAATTCATGACAATTCTTCTGCCTCAGCTTCCTAAGTGCTGGAATTAGAGCCGTGTGCCACTACATCTGGCTATTTTTATGTGGTGTTGGATAAAACTCCGAGAGCCTTACACTTACTAGGCAAGCACTGTAGCCACTGATCTGTGCCCCAACACCTTTCCATGCCTTCTTTAAACTATGCACTTAAAGTATCTCTGTGAGCCTGGCCCCACCGCACAGGGCTTAATTCCAGCACTGACTGAGGCCAAGGTAGCAAGAGCGCACGTTCCAGTTCAGCCTGGTTAACTTAGCAACTTAACCCTGCCTCAAAGTCAAAAATAAAAGTAGGATGGAAGTTTAGGATGCAGGCCCAGGCCCAGCCCCCAGTCCGGCCCCTTCGCAAGAAACTCTCTTGTGGATATTGTGGCTTATTTTACTGTTTGCTGTCTTGCTTTATTATCCCGCAGTCACTTGTAGCTTTTAGGTGTGGAGTCTGTTACATTTTACATAGTTGAAGGTATAGCTGGTTGAAGACTACCAATGTTTTGTGTTCCCTTTGTTCCTGCTCAGCCCCAGTATCTTTGCTCAGTCCCCCGCAGCTGTTCCCTGGTGAACTTGCATGGCCTCATGTGGTGTCCTTGAGCCAAGGAGAACACGACACACAGACCAGTAGCACTTACTCCTCAGCTGCCTTTTCTGGTGCCTTGCCCTCTGTGTTCTTTCCGGTCATACGCCAGGTCCTCACTGGCTCCTTAGCTGTGCTTTGCTCTGGCTGCAGTTCCCTGGTTCCAGGTACCATGATGAGAAAATACTCAGTCAGAACATGGAGGCACATGGGGGGCCTTATTGCCTCGTATGTAGTGTTTAAAAGCGCTTATCTCTGAAAAACTCTTGTTCTCCCCAGTAGCATGTACGTAGTAGCTCAAGGAAGGAAAGATGGTATGTCTCACTACTAGTTACTGAGTGGGAAACAGATGGCCCAAGACTTTTTTTAGATCAGGGTCTCCCTCTGTAGCCCAGGCTGGTCCTCAGTTTTCTGGTATAGCCTCGGACTCAGGACAGTTCACCTGCCTCAGCCTCCCAAGTGCATGTACCACCATGCCCAGCTTTTTATGTGGTGCTGGGGAATCAAACTTAGGTACTTAGCATTTGCTAGGCAAGTACTTTAACTGCCCCTCAAGACTATTTTTTAACTGTGCCTTTTTAAATGTACCCAATCATGGGTAATTTGCAATTTTTTTTCCTTAATGTGGCCTGGAGAATTGAACCTGGGGCCTTGTGCATGCTAGTCAAGTCCTGTAGCCAAGGAGCTGTGACCCCAGCCTGCAAAATTTGCTTCTTAGAGCTCTGTCTCTCAATTTTCTGAGACTTCACCAAGTTAAATTATGACCTGATGGCACAAGTATCTCAAATTTCATCCTGTAATCTTGACTCCTTTCCCAAATTTTACCCCATAAAATATGCACTAGACCAGTGACCTTCAAAATGAGAGTTCTGCCATGTTACACAGTAAAACATAACCCATCAAGGTGAGGGAAAACGTTAGAACTTGGCTTCAGAACCTCATCTCCAAAATACTTGATAGGTGGATTGCTATGGTTACATGAATAAGCATGTCAAGTAGCTACTTACAAGGCAGCATTCCCCAACCTTTGGTACCAGGGACCATTTTCAGGAAGACAGTTTCTCCTTGTGTGGGAGGAGGCTGGTTGCTGGTGTCACTGTCTCAGCTCCACTCATCTGAGCATTAGATCATCCTCGGGAACATGCAACCTACATGCTGCAAATGTGGGGTTAATGCACAGTTGAAATGAAGATTTCATGTGGCCTCTAAAGCAGCTGGAGCTCAGGTGGCCGTGCCATGGATGGGAGCATGTTGGGGCCCTCAGGGCCCAGGAGCCTCAGCATTGCTGACCTCGGCCTTTACCGTTTGACCGTTTGAAATTCCAAGTGTTGCTTGTTTACTCAATTTAAGTCACATATTTTGACCATTTAAAGTTTGGATCAGGTGTGGAAACATGTGACTGTTAACTAGTGGGAAGGCAAGGAAGGTATAAAAGCAAGACTGTAGATAATAAAGCGTCTTTTGCAGCAACCCTTGCAAGAGTCCAGTTTTCTTCAATCCGGACTCCCCCTCTCGCGTTCTCCTTGAATGACTGAGCAGGCTCGGTCAGGAGCAGTTGAAGAGGAAGGTGGAGCTCCGTCTCCCGCCCAGCTGCTCACCTCCTGTTCTATCTGTGTCCCTGTTCCTAGCAGGCCTCAGGTCGTACCATACTGAGCTCTCCTGCTAGAAGGGACATTCTGAATTGAAGCCAAAAGGTGGCTTTGTGTGGGTCAGAAAATGGCTCCTTGGCCTACACAGCAGTAAGAGAGTAGAGCATGGGACGTGGGGCGTGAGCTGATGCTGGCCCCATTGTCTTTCAGGTGCAGCAGCTGCTTGTATTGCAGGCCTGTCCAACTGTACAACTGCTGTGAAAAGAGAGATTTGTACCATAGACCCTGTTGTTTCTCCTCATGCCAGAATTGTACTGTAATTTACGTGTGCTTGGATAATAAGTAAGTTTATGGATTTTAATGTTTCTAAGTAGAATCACTGTCAAAAGATCAAAGATTTTGGTAGTCCATTATCAGGCCTGGCATAAAGCCCCTAATCTCAGTTCTTAGGGAAGTCCCATATGGAAGCTGCTTAAAAACTCCCTCAGTTTCAGCAGCCTGGGAAATCCCAAAGTTGCCGCATGTAGTGGCTGTAGAAAGTGACTCCAAATCCCCATTCACTGCACGGTGTGTAGCTTGGTTGCAAGCCTGGTCAGGATTGGGTGTTGATGGCTTGTCTCCCACCGTACAGGAGATGGAGCCCTGGAAAGTCACATCTGCTCATACTTGATGACTTTCCAGCCTTGAGTATCAGCAGCACCCGTCATTCCTTGAGAGCTGGTTTGGGGTTCTAGCAGGGGAGTGCAGCTACTCCTATAAGCTGGACTGTGGAAGGGGGAAGGTGGTCCTCTTTGACTGAGCACGCAGTTGGGAGGGACACACATGGAGTGGTGAGGGAGGAAGGGGTCACCTGCCTAGCTAGCAGATCAGTGCAATCAACCCTGGCGATCAGTGGGGTGACATGTCGCAGCCAGGTCTTGTTGTCACATGCGATTGTCTGTCATTCCTAAGACCTGAATACAGGATTAGGTGACCTGTGCTCGGGAGAAATCTATATTGTCTCATTTTGTGTTTCTTTTTATTAGCTCTATGGTATTGATCTAGTTGTAATTTTCCACCAGCCTTGATTTACTTGAATCTTAGTCTCATTTTCAGCTATGGTAACTTAATACCCATTTGCAAGCACAGTAGCACTAGGGCAGCAGAGCCTGCACTTTGCGGGCTTTTATCTGTCTCATTGCAAGGTTAACAGCAGTGCTTATCTAACTAGATCCAAGATGAAATGGGCCAAAAAGTTTCAATAACAAGACAACTCAGAAATTGGCACCTTTTATTGGGATCCATACCTCATAAATAAATATTTTGTATTTTAGAGCATTAGTTGACAATATTTAAGAAACTGTCATGATTAAACTGCCATTTAAAATATATATTTCATCTTGATTTCATATTCTAAAAATGTCCTGTTTGTGTAATATTTTCTGTACCAGATATACTAACATAGTAGTATAGGTGTAATAAGTACATATATGATGTATATTCAAATATTTATTCTAAATGACACAGTTTAATTGTCATAATGTTTTTAATGATTTTTTTCTGTAGTGCTGGGCTAGTGATTCTTTAGGAATTCTTGGTCATGAAAAATTCTCATTCTTCAATTTTCAGAGATAATTTTGCTGGATACAACAGACGAGGTTGACACATGCTGTCTTTTAAATCTTGAAAATTTTGCTCCTGGCTCTCCCAGCCTTTAAAGTTTGTATTGAGAAATCTGCAGTAATTTGAATGGGTTTGCTTTGGTAAAATAATGTCTGTTTTTCTCTTGATGCTTTTAATATTCTCTCTTTGTGTTGTATTTCTGAGATTTTGATTACAGTATATTGTTATGAGTCTTGTTGCTGGTTGAGGTTATTTGGTGTTATTGTACCTGAAAATGAATTTCCTACACTGAGGAAGTTTTCTTGCATGATTTCAGTGAGTAAACTTTTTTCTTTTTCTTTTTCTTTTTCTTTTCTTTCTTTTCTTTTCTTTTTTTTTTTTTTTTTTTTTTTTTTTTTTTTTTTTTTTTTTTTTTTTTTTTTTTTTTTTTTTTTTTTTTTTTTTTTTTTTTTTTTTTTTTTTTTTTTTTTTTTTTTTTTTTTTTTTTTTGAGACAGGGTCTTGCTCTGTAGTCAAGGCTGGTCTTGAACTTACTTGTAGCCCAGGCTGGCCGTGGATTCATGGCAATCCTCCTGCCTCAGCCTACCCAGGGTTGGGATTAAAGCTGTGGGCGACCACGCCCAGTTTATATGGTTCTGGGGAACCAGCTCAGGTACTTAGCAGTTGCCAGCAAGCTGAGCTGTTCCTGTAGCCCTGAATAACTTCTTTACACCTTTGGCGCTGTCCTCTGCTCTTTGTCCCACACCCATGATTCTGAGTCTGGTTCTCTTTGAGTCTTCCATCAGTTGTCATGTCCAGCTGCTTTGCTCATTTCTAATTTTGGAGCTGTACCTAATTATAGCATCGTTTCCTCAGCCTTGTCTTCAAGGTCTGAAATTCTGTCTTCATAATGTTTGAGTCAACTTCCTCTGCTTTCAAATGTATTTTTCATATCCTGAATTTCAGCTAGATTTCAAAATTTCCACTTCTTTATCAAAATGTTCCTTCATATCTTCATTTCCTTGTTTACCTGAGCCAACTTTTTGTTTGTGGCTTCTATTTACTCAGTGAGCTGTGTCTCCACTTTGATTAGTAAGTTCCTTTTTAACCCTTCTGATCATTGCTGGCATTTCTTTCAGACTATCTTGTTTACATTGGCTGTTTGACTTGTTTATTTGCTTTCTGATTTCCTTGCTATGAGTTCCATTATTTCAGGGCCCATAACATGAATTTCTGGGCTTGGCCATGTCTGTGGTGTCCTCTTGCCTTGTCTTCTTCCCATGCTTTTGTTGTTGAGGGACTTCACTTGAAAGGCCCAGCTGAGAGGTTTCTTTGAACAGCTATGAGGGTGTGTGGAAGGAACCAAAATTCCTGTGAGTTCTTTGCTGGGAGTAGGCAGTGAGGGAGGACCTAACAGCGTAATGGCCTCTGAGGTGTCATGACCACCCAGCCCCCTCCACAAAGCTTTCCCACCTGTCCTGGTTGCCCTTCCCCGGGGGTGGGGCTCTCCACCCTCAGGTGCTCCTACGGTCAGTGCCCTTTCCTCCACAACTGTTGCTTGTGTCATTTCTTCCAAGGCACTGTTAAGAGTGACTCCCAAAACCCTGGTATGCCTCTCTGAGCCTGCTTGAAACTGTTCAGTCTCTTTATTTAAAATGGTTCCTGCCTATGTCAATGCTCGCCATGGCTGCTGACCGACGGAGGCCTTTTCTAGGGGAAGCTCGCGGTGTGCTCTCACTTCGCACTGGGATTTTGGAGGCTTTGACTACCAGCTGCTGTTAATTCCCACTTCTGGGATCCGTACTTACTTTGGTCAGAGGTTCAGGCTCTAGGCTTTTCTCCATTTATGGGTGCTGGAGGCTCTGGGCCACTGGGACGGTTTCCAGGGTTGCTGTTTTCCTCTGTGGCCAATGTGTCTTTAGGCTTTCTGACCTTCCTATGGCCTGCTTTCCTAGCTAAGTTTAACGGGCAGTTTTTTATCAACTTTTTAAGTGAATCCATGAGAAGACATTGCATAGTGGTGTTGTGACTGCCATTTGCTCAAAGTCAACTGTGTATTAAAGCTAAGAGATCTCATACCAGGAAAGCAACAGGAAGATGCTTTGCAGGGTATTCTTGTTTCTAATAACAAAGTAGTATGTATTTGCTAATGCTCTGTCAGTGTAGCTTTATTCAAGAGCATAAGGAATGTATAGTTCAGAGACCCTTTTTATCTTTTTTTTTTTTTGAGACAAGGTAGTGTTCCATAGTTCATAGTTCAGGCTCTTGGTAAGCTCAATATACAGCTCATGCTGGCCTTGGATTCACCACTAAACTCAGCTAATCTTTGTAATGCTGGAGAACCAAATACAGAGCCTCGTGCGTACTAAGCAAGTGGCTTTCGCCACTAAGATTCCCCTCAGCCCTTACAGATCCTTTTCTTTGTTTTTTGGAGACAGAGTCTTACTCCTTAGCCCAGGCTGGTCCTGAACTCACTGTGCAGCCCAGCCTGGCCTTGAACTCAAAGCAGTCAGTCTGCCTTAGCCTCCCAAGTGCTGAAATTACAGGCATGTGCCACCATACACAGTTTATATGGTACTAGGGAATTGAATCCAGGTCCTTGAAGCTATCAGAGGATAAATTTCAGACAATTTAAAGAAATGGTTGACTAGGCCAATTGATTGCCTTATGGAAGTTAATAGAGCACCCAAGGGTATTAGCACCTTAACTAGTTGATAGGAAATGTGTTTTGGGAATGGTATAAAGAGATAATTTCTATTTTGCTCATCCTAGGGAGTCAATCATCTCTAATGAAGAGATGATTATGGGTATTATAAATGAGAACAAAACCACAAACCTTTCTATTTAGATACATGTCTGGTGGGGAAGAAAAGGAAACCAACATGGATCTGCTCAGTGCAAAGCCCTGGAAAATGAGCCCCTCCAAACATTCTGTAGGGAGAGAACAGAACAACAAAGCTGATGATTGGCCACCATTTTGAGGTGTTTTTGTCTTTCTAGGTTTGGTCATTTTTTTAAGCTAGTTAAGTGGTTTTTGCTCAGCAAGTCTTAAAATGAACCACTTTCTCATTTTCCTCATAATAATCAACATTCAGGTCACAGAATTAACCATTGCCAGCGCCCCAAAGTTCTGTGTACCCTGGTTCGATCACCCTTTTCCTATAGTAAAGTAACAGTTTATGCTGGCAGTTGCTTCATTTACTATATGAAGACCTTTGCTTTTTGTGGGACTTTGTGTTAAAAAAAAAAGTGTATTTTATTTTTTGCTGTTAGTGCATGCTGTATGGTAGTGTACTGTATAAGATTGACACCCTTTTCCATTCTCTTGGTGTGTATTTGGAATTTTGCTTGACATCCCCTTCCACTTTTTTATAGACAGGGTCTTGCTCTATAGCCCAGGCTGGCCTTGGACTCAAAGTAAGGTAATTCTCCTGTTTGATCCTCTCCTGAGTGCTGGGATTACAGATGTGCGCCACCATGCCTAGTTTATGTGATGCTGGGGAACTGAACTTGGGTACTTAGCACTTGACCTACCACTTGCTAGGCAAGCGCTTTAACTGTGTGTGGGGTTCTTTTTTCCCCTCATCCTGTGAATCAAGCCATTTGTGCTTTGCCACTGAGTGATAGTCTGAGCTTGCCTTTAAAATTTTGAGGCAAGGTCTTGGCAGATTGCCCAGGCTCGGCCTTAGCCTCCAGAGTGCTGGGGTTACAAGCAGCCATTACCATATATCTTTTACTTAATTTATATATGTATGTGGGTATTATGGTACAGTGGATTGGGCCCAGGGCCTCTACAGTGAACTACATACCTAGCCCATCTTTAATTTTGATTTTGAAAAGGGGTCTTACTAACTCACTAAGTTACCCAGGCTTCACAAAAAATTATAATCCTTTTGTCCCAGCCTTCCAAAATGCAGGGATTGCAGACCTGTGCCACTGAGTCTGGCTGAATTATATAAAGGTTTATAATTCACCCTTTACATTTTACAGAAGACCAGATAGAATATTGATTGGTATTGTAAGAAATCAGTCAGTCTGTTTAAGAATAGTTTACATGTTTATAGTGTTGAATATTCTAATCCACAGCCATGACGTGTGCCCTGAGTTTTTTAGTGTCACATTAAAAATTTATAATTATTTCCATGGGGGTTTTACATCTCTTCTGGATTTTTCTTAGGTGTGTGATAGAGTTTAATGCTGCTATAACAGTATACCTGCTATTTTTATTTCATGTCAACCTTTTTTCTTTTTAATATATGTACTAATTTTAGTATACTTTTTCAATAATTTTGTTGAATCTAGTTCTAGTACCTTCTCTCCAGCTTTGTTTGGCTCTTTCAGTGTGTATAGTAATCTTAGGACACTGACACTTTATTTCATTTTCAAACCTGTATCTTCTCATTGTGAACATCTTTTTGTTTTGTTTTGTAATATTAGGAATTGAACCCAGGGTCTTTGTACTGAGCTACATGCCTACCCGTTATTAAAAAAATTTTCTTAAAAGAAAATGTTTTTTACATTTTAAGGTAGAGTCTCTCTCATTCAGGTGTCAGCGCCGGGTTGGGACTTCCAGTGCTACTTCCTCAGCCTCCTGCAGTGCTGGGGTTGCAGGCCTGAACACCTATAAGCCATTTCAATAAGCCATATCCCAAATGATATCAGTCACCATGTCTTAATTAGATTTTTGTGTATCTTTGTAGAAATTTCTATTTAGATTCTTTGCCCAATGTTGAATTTTTTTTTCAAGTAAGTGATAGAAATTCTTGACATAACATCCATAATCTTAGTAGATACGTGATTTCAAAATATTTTCTCTTTTCTATGAGCTACCTTTTTACTCTCTTGAAAGTCATATAGTGGGGCTGGAGGAATGGCACAGTGGTTAAAGCGCTTGCCTTGCAAGCACAAGGCCCTGAGTTGAATCCCCAGCACCACATAAATGTGGGTGTGGTGACACACACTTATAATCCCGTGACTCAGAAGGCTGAGGCAGGTGGATTGTCCTGAGTCCAAGGCCATTTTGGCCTACACCAATGAGTTCACAGGGTCTCACTGTAGAACTCACTATACAGCCCAGGTGGGCCTTGAACTCACATCAGTTCTCCTGCCTTAGCCTCCCAAGTGCTGGGTTTACAGGTGCTTCAGGCATTGTTTATTCAGATTTGTTTATTGCCTCTCTCTCCCTGTCTTCCTTTGGGGTGACATCTGTTACTCTAGTTGATGATGTCCCATAGGTCCATTAGTTCTGTTCATGTTTCTTCATCCTCATTTTCTCTGCATCTTGGCACTTTGTCATGGCTGGGACACAGTATCTGACACCTGCAACTTAAGGGAGGAGAGATTTAATTTAGCTCACAGTTCAAAGTCTCTCCATGGTCAGCCAGCAGTTGCAAAAGGGCATGGTGGAGGGCCTAGGCAAAGGAAACGTGTTCATGGCATGGCAGTAGGAGTCAGAGCGAATGATGGGGCTGGATGCAAGAATGGGCATGTCCCTGTGGAGCTCACCCCTCCCCTACCCGGACCTTCCTGCCTCCTAACAGCAGTGAAGTCATCAGTGGACCCATGATCCAGTCACCTTCCAGATACCAGAGGCTTTGGGGGACATTTTAGATTCAGACCATGGCACTGTACTACACAGACTCCTTCATGTTTGCTCATTTTGAGTCCTAACTTTTCAGCTCCAGGATTTCTGTTTGTCCCCTCCAGCCCCCTCCCCCCATCTGAATGCCAAGCAGGCACTCTACCACCGTGCTACCCCAACCATTGGTCCCTGTCTATAATTTGGACCATTTTATTAACATTCTGTGACTCAGGTACTTTTTGGATATCCTCAGTCCACACTTGTTGGTATCTCATCGAGCATATTTGATACCGTTGAGTTCACATATTTGACTAAAGTTCCAATATCTGGGACCAGGATTTTATTAGGGATTGTTTTTATTTTTCCTTATGAATGAACTGTATTTTTTTTTTTGCTGCTGTTCTGTTTCATGCTTTCTTAATTTCTGTTGTGAACTGGAAATTTTACTGTACTGTAGCTGTGGGAAACATCATACATCTCTTTAGAGATTTTGTTGGTTTTTGATATCTAAAGCTGTCTATTTTGAACAGTGATTTTTCCAAACTATTTTTGTAAAGCCTGTACTAATTATTATGTGCATTACCGGAGTTTCTTAACCTCTGCATCATCCTCTGACCTCCCAGAGATTTTTTTCTTTATTGTTTCTTTTCTTTTCTTTTCTTTTTTGTTATATAAGGTCTCACTCTGTATCCCAGGCTGGCCTTGGACTCACTGTGTAGCCCAGGCTGACTCACAACAGTTCTCCTGTCACAGCCTGCCTGGTGCTGGAGTTACAGGCTTGTACTGCCATGTCCAATTGATGTGGTGCTGAAGAGTTGAACCCAAGGCCTAGTAATTGCTTAGGCAAGCACTTTAAAACCAATGAGCTACGCCCCCAGCCCTCCTACTGACTTTAACGTTTGTATGTTTGTTCTTGTTCGTGTGTTTGGTGCTTAAGATTGAAGTCACAGTGAGTTAGGTCCTCAGCCCTTGTTAGACATGGATGTCACTAAGTCATTGAATGGTCCAGGCTGGGCTCAAAGTTGTGGTTCTTCTGCCTCATTTTTCCAGAGTGCTGGGATTACTGGTATGAATCACCAGACCTGGCTTGTTTTTAGTATATTACTGATGCTAAACCAACAGATTTGTTTGTTTGTAAGGGCTATACATGGGCTTTTCCTAGTTGTATTGGCTGGGTTTTTCTGTACTATAAACTCCTTAATTAGATTCCTTAGTTCTTAAGATAATTGCAGGATAATTTTATAATTTTCTTTTAATTATTAGGGTTTATTAAACTGATAAGAACAGATACTAGACTTGGTCTTAGCCAAAAGGTCAAGATTAATTAATTATTAGGTTTTATAAAGACCTGATGTTGGGATTATTGTCATTTCTGTTCATTGCAAAGGATTTGTTGAGCATTTCATGAACTAATAGTTTTTGGGCTACTAAGTGTATTTTAGTGAGTTCTCATTCCTCTTGATCTTCAGATTGTCTCAGTGTGATGCCATTCTATTTCTCGTTGGCTGTTTCTTGCCTTTGAGTATAGCAAAATACACTGATTTCACCACATGTCACTACTCTGCCTCAGCTTAGGAAGCAATTTGTTTACTTCTTTTAGTAGAGGAATGAGATTTAGTAACCAAACAACCATTGTGCACCAGGGATGTGATTATTTCTAGGCCATGGGGACTAGGCAAAATTAGGATATACACATCTATGTATATTTTTTAAATTTGCTTTTGGCTGAGTCTGTGGCTCAGTAGTAGCAGTGTAGTCATAGCCTGCCTGAGGCCCTGGGTTTCATTGCTAGCACTGTAACAAAAAAGGAAGTATATTTGTGTGTATTGACACTTCTAAGTCAGTTTATATTTATTACACTGATAGTCTTCATCTGAATAAACTTAGTTATGTCTTTGCTCTGAGAAAAAGTATTGCCTTCGTAATGCTACCAATACTAGTCCTGATAACTTTACTGCATGTACTTGAAATTTCTATAAATATGTGAATTGATAAGTAGACAAAGATTAACAATAACAGTAACTACAGATACAAGTGGCTTTTGTGAAAAGATGTTAAAACCTTGTAATATTATTTAAAATTATACCAAATAACTACTTTTTACCTATTGGTTTATACCAAATAACTACTTTTTACCTATTGGTTTATACCAAATAACTACTTTTTACCTATTGGTTAAAGGTTGAAAGGTTTGTCAACATGTGCCCTATTTGAGACTTTGAAAACCTGGATGACATACATTTCCAGTGAAGGTACATTAGCAGTTTCTAATAAAATTATAAATCCTTTTATCTTTTGACCCATTAACCCACTTCTAGGAAAACCTATTTTAGGGTGCATCTGCTATGAGCTTAATGTTATATGTACACACATAATAACAAAAGATGGGAAATAAATGATTAGGGGAAATTTGCTTCCTAATCAGGGTACATCTCCACAGTGTGTGGGAATTAGTGCAATTACGCTTCTATTTACGGATACAGAGTGGTGAGTAGCTATGTTAAGTATGCAGAAGCAAGCTGCACAACCATATAGACAGTAGCTAGTTTTTTGTATTCAAGAAAAATATTTTTTCAAACTTCTATGAAAAGAGAAAAACTAATAGAGAAATGAACTAGAAAATGTGGTGCAATTATTTACCTACAGGGAAGTATATATTAGAATAAAATTAAGTGATGAGATTAGAGATTTTTTTAACTCTTGAACTCTGAAAATATTTTATATATTCACAAATAAAGTGATGTCAGGATTAAAAAGTAAGCTGGGCAGAGTGACCCAGGCTACTCAGGAGGCTGAAGCAGAAGGAGCACTTGTTCATGATCAGCCTGGGTACTGTAGAAAGTTCATTGTTAGCTTGAACAATTAAAAATTGCTCAAAATAGGATCGGTATGTAGCTCAGGAGCAAGCATTAGCCCCTAGTGTCAAGCCCCAGTGTTATTAAAAAGAAAATGGTCTATTTTTCAATTAGTGTATTTTATTCAATCTTGTTTAATCAGCAGTTTTTGTGTGATATACTTTTATTCTACTTGGGATTCCTTCATTCTAGAAAACTAGTAGAATTTATCAGGTGACTTTTGCAGGACTCTTACCCATTTTATGTGTGTGTGTGTGTGTGTGTGTGTGTGTGTGTGTGTCTGTGTGTCTGTGTGTATCATCTCTTTGACTCAGTCCATCCTTCTGAGACTGAGAGTTGGCTGTAGTCCAGACTATGTGGAAGGCTGAGGCACAAAGATGGCAAGTTTGAGGCTAGCCTGGGCAATTTAGGTGAGAGCCTGTCTCCAAGTTAAAAGTTGAGGGATTGGTTCATTGCTCTGCAGATTCTGTCCTCAGCACTGCAAAAGGCAGGGGTACAGGGCAGGAGGAGGGAGCCGCTGGATGCTCTGTTTGTCTATTTCTGGACCCTCTTTTCCTGTTCCATCATTTGTATTTCTGGCCTTACCTGAACAACACTGTTTTTATTAATCTAGCTTTATAGTAAGCTTTGAAATTGAATAACAAGTCCTCCAGATTTGTTATTTTTCAGATGGTTGCTGTTCCCTCTCGTTATTTTCATAATTTTAGGATCAGTTTGCTGGGTTCTGCAAAAACCTTCTAGATTTTAATTGGGAGTGCGTTAAATCTGTAGATCAATTGAGAAAAAAATCCCAGTCGTATTGGATCTTGCAAGAACATTTTAAATATTTCTTTAAATCTAAAGTCTGATTTTTGCTTTGTGGCTTTTAAGTGTATAATTTTTGCACATATTTTGTTCAAATTATCTATTTTGCATTGTGTGTATGTGTACTTTAGGATTTTAGGCATGTGCAATCAACTGTACTCTTGAATATAGTTGATTTCTTCCCATCCAATCTGTTTGCATTGTATTTGTTTTCTATCTGTACTGTGCATCACAGCATTGGATGGCTGGAGATTAGGCCTCCTTGCTTTGTTCCAGACACTGTAAGAAGCATTTGATGTGTCCTCGTCAAATGTTGTGTTGCCTGCAGATGTAGCCTGTAATAAGCTGAATAAGATCCCATCCCTAGATTTCTGAAAATTTAACACAGATAGGTATTGAATTTTTCAGTTTTTTTTTTTTCTGGATCCGTTAAGATGATCATATTTGTCTTTTATCCCATTTTATGGTAAAATAAATTTTTCATTTGACTTCAGTGTGTAACCAACCTTGCATTTCTGGAATAAACTCCACTTAGTCATAATGTACTATCCTTTAATCTATTTTTGTACTTGCTTTTGTTATAGACCGAAATCAAGAGACCACCAAACACCAATTGGGGCAAGGTAAGGTTTCTTTATTTATGGCTGGGCTGCCTCTGGACTCCAAGTGAGCATGCAGGGAACAGCCCCAGTCATGCTTAGCAGAGGTTTTATAAAGACCCTAGTGGAGGAATTTGACATCATTACATAGCAACCAGTCATCATAGCATAGTAACCAATCATAGCTGGATAACTTAACATTAACTTTAGGTGGGCTCTTATATCACTACAAAGCGTCCTATCAGTTTTGGATTTCTTTGGAAGAGTTTGTTACATTATTTTAAAATGGCTAATTGTAAGTTGACTTTCTGTCGCTGTTTTTGGCGGGAGGCGCATAGACTTCTGGCAGAGGCTGGAGGGGTATCACAATACAAGGAACCCATTTTAGCAAGCAAGCAGAGTTACAGAAGCAGATAAGGCAGTCAGCAGGTCCAAGAACTCACTGGGTTCAGGTTAGCACGCAAGGCACAAAGAGCACTTTGAAGTTACTGATGTCACACACATTCATTCTAAGGCTGACAGAAGGCGGCATGGTGGAGGTGCAGAACTCAGGAAACCTCAGCTAGCTCATGTAGACTTTTGCAACAGATACACAGCTTTAATTAATAGCAGAACTATGAAATGCGAGGTTTTAATTAATAAGCACCACAGAATAGAGCCACTTTGGCACATTAGTAGTCTTGAGTTTTACTGTTTCTAATATTTTGTTAATTGCTTTTGTTAATTTTTTGGTCATGAGTAATATAGGTCTCTAATTTTCTTTCACTCTAAGAATTGTATCTCAGTCTCAGATTAATACTGGCCTCATAAAATAAAGTAGAACATGTTCCTCCTGCTTTCTTTCTTTCCTTTGTTATTTCCTGTTTTTTTTGTTGTTGTTGTTGTTGTTGTTGTTATTACTAAGGTTTGAACCCATGGCATCACCCATGCAAGGCAAGGGCTCTACCACTGAGTCACATCCCCTCCTCCTCTGTTTTCTAAAAATCTGTTTAGGTATGGTAATATTTTCTTGAAATGTTTAATAGAATTCATCAGTGGGGTCCTTTGGATCTAGATTTTTCTTTTTTCAAAGATTTTATTGAGACAGGGTCTCACTGTAGCCCAGGTTGGCCTTGGACTCAGGAAAATTTGCCTCCTCAGCCTCCCAAATGCTGGAATTACAGGTGTGCACCACTGTGCCTAGCTTTATGTGGTGGCAGGGGAATTGAACTCTAGTCCCTATTCAGAGATTTTATTTTTTGGAGAAAGGGTCTCACTCTGTAGCCCAGGGTGGTCCTGAACTAACCATAGGGCCCAGGCTGGCCTTGGAGTCATGGCAGTTCTTCTGCCTCAATCTCTTGAGTGCTGGAATTACAGGCCTGCACCACCACGCCTGGCTTATGTGGTGCTGGGGAATTGAACTCAAGTACTTAGTGCTTGACCTAGCATGTGCTAGGTAAGTGCTTTAACCACTGAGCCATTCCTTCAGCCCCTGTTCAGAGATTTTAAATAGCATTTTTTTTCTTTTCTCTTTCCTTTCTTTTGAAGCCATGAGTTTGATCTCTAGCACAGGAAAAAGGGGAGAAAAGTAGGTTGGTTTCTTGTAACTGAATAACAATTTAGCGACTAAATGGCTAAATTTTGGTCAATGATGGACTATATAAGTAGTGGTTGTTCCCCTCATAGATTGTGACATAAGGATTTTGTCACCATCTTAATTTGTGTAAGTATACTCCGCTATGGTTATTTTTTCAGACAGGTTCTCACCCTGTAGTCCAGGCTGGCCTTGAAGTCACAGCAGTCCTCCTGCTTCATCCTCCCAGTGCTGGGATTACAGGTGTGTACCACCACCACCCCCAGTTTATGTGGTGCTGGGACGTCACACCGGGCAAGTGCTCTGAACAGCAGATGTATTCCTCCAGCCTCTGTTAGGCTTGTACGATGATAGAACATTCTCTCCACCAAGTGGCGCATGGTACTGTGTGTACATGTGAGTACCAACCAATGCATTAATGATACCAGGACCATGGACAGAGCACTGCTTGGCTTTTTTTGTAGATTCTTTCCTTTTGCTCCATGGATTCTGGGATGTACCATAACTGGAGGTAATCCATCCTCAACCTGCTGTGTCTGTGATCCACACGCCTTCGTAGAAATAAACAAAGGGGTGCTAGCCATTTCCAGCATGTAATGGCAAACCCTAAATTATGCTTAGGTTTATTTTTTTCCACAACTTTTATTTTTATATATGATCTATAATGTTTATGATGAAATTGAGTATTTTGTGCACATATACATCACGTCAGCTTTACAGCCCCTTCCCATTTTTGGTCCTCCCACACCCATTTGAGTCTATGGAATGCCTTTATATCTTTGAGATTCTTCAACAAGGCCTCACCCACCAGTTCACATGAGAAACGAAAAATAACCGTGTAATTCATAAGACTAAAAAGTATGAGAAAGCAAAAGAGAAAAGTTAAATTTCAAATGCCTTAGCTAAATACTGGAAGGTAAATAATTTGTACGTTCAAAAGACATTCAGATTATCATTACATCAGTTGGTTTTCTTAGGATAAACTTATCAAAGACTCAATAAGCAAATTGTTATAAGAAATGAAATTAAGTGTTGAATTGCTACGTAAAATGAACTTAAATCTATGTCACATAAGTATATTACACTTAAAGCAGTAGATACAATGGTGTACTTAGTTATTTCGGAATTTAACTTTCATAAATTAGACACATTTCACTACTTACTAACATTTTGACAGATTTAGTTTGTCATTTTATCTACCTACTCATCCGTAAATTCATGCACACATTTTTAAAAGATTTTATACTAGTTCATCATGTTGAATATAATTATTATGTCTTGCAAACTAATATACTATTTCAAATAATGGGAAATCTCACAGGTTTTATAAAGCACCTCATACTGTTTTAGAAGTATATCAATCAAATGATTCAAATGCCTGTCTATTTTTTTGTTATGCTTTCTCTTTAGATGTTTCTTTTTCTCCGTATTTTTTAGTGTTGCTTGCCTCTGCCTTTATCAAAGATTCCTTTAAGTGTTTTCTGCAATGGTAGGCCAGTGGTTGCAAATTTCTTTAGGCATTCTTGGACATGAAGTTTTTTGTTTTTTGTTTTTTGTTGTTGTTGTTGTTTGTTTGTTTGTTTTTGAGATAGGGTCTCATTCTGTAGTCCAGGCTGGTTCTGAACTCAATGTGTAGCCCACACTAGCCTTGGACCCAGGACAGACCACCTGCCACAGCCTGCCAAGTGCTGGGATTATATAGGCAGGTGCTACGATGTCCAGCGTATATGGTACAAGGGAACTGCACTGTTCTCAAGCCCTGAAAAATTTTTACTTCTTCAATTTTCAGGGATAATTTTGCTGGGTACAGCAACCTGAATTGACAATTGCTGCCTTTTTAAGCTTGAAAGATCTTGCTCCAGGCTCTCCTATGCACAGTAATTCGAATGAGTTTTCCTCGGTAGAATATACCTGTTACCTCTTGCTACTTTTAATACTCTATCTTTATATTCTATTTCTGAGGTTTTGATTATAATATGTTGTGGTGAGTCACATTACTGGTGTAGTAAGCTTCTTGTACCTGAAAATTAATTTCTTTTTCTAGATTAGTGAAATTTTCTTGAATTATTTTGTGAATAAATTCTTTACCTCTTCATTGCTCTCTCCTGCTCTTTGTCTCACACCCACAGTTCTGAGATTGGTTCTCTTTGAGTCATCCATTCATATGCTGTTGTATCCAGCTGCTTTGCTCATTTCTAATTTTGGAGTTGTGCCTACTTATAATAACATTTATTTCCTCAGCCTTGTCTTCAAGGTCTGAAATCCTGTTCTCCCAATATTCAAGTTAGTTTCCTCTGCTTTCAAATGAGTTTTCCATATTCTGAATTCTCAGTTAGATTTCTTTACAGAATTTCCACTTCTTTATTAAAATGTTCCTTTATGCCTTGGATTTCCTTGTTTACTTCTGCCACCTTTTTATTTGTGGCTTCTATATGCTCAGTGAGCTTTGTCTCCATTAGGACCACTATTTTGATTAGTAATTACCTCTTCAAGCCCACTGATCAGTGCTTGCATTTCTTTGAGAAAATTGTGTTTGACCTGGTTGTTCAGCTCATTTATTTGCTTTTTGATTTCCTTCCCTGTGAGTTCCACTATTTCAGAGCCCATGGCATGAATATCTGGGGTCTCAAGCATGTCTGTGGATGTCCTGTTGCCTTGTCTTCTTCCTATATTTCTGTTGTTGAGGGACATCATTTGAAAGGCCTATCTGATGTTTCTTTGAATGAGTATGAGGGTTTGGGGGGTGGGGAGCCAAAATTCCTCCATGTTCTATGCTGGGAGTAGGCAGTGAGGGAGGATGTAACAGCCTGATGGTCTATGAGGTATCATGATCACCCCAGCTCCCTCAGTAAAGTTCTCTTGCCTGTCCTGGCTCTCCTCCACCGAGGGCAGGGCTCTCCGCCCTCTGAGGTGCTCCCACTGTACCCAGCCATTCGGGAGGTCTGAGGCCTTTCTCTCCTCTCCACAGCTGCCTCTTGTGCCAGTTTTTTTTTAAGGCACTGTTTTAAGAGTGACCCCAAAACTCTGATGTACACTCTTCTGAACATAACTTTTACTCTAATCAGTTAAGCCTCTGGCTCTTTTTAAAATGTCTCCCCTCCCGTCGTTGCCAGTTAATGGCTGCCGAGTGCTGCTTCTGATCTAGGCTCCAGGAGGCCTTTTCTAGGGGAAGCTTGCAGTGTGTTTGTTGTATGCACTACCCACTGTAGTTGTTTTTGGATGCTGGGTCACCAGCTGCTGTCAGTTTCCACTTCTCTTGGGTTTGTGCTTACCTAGGTCTGAGGTTCTGATCGCCACACTTCCCTACATCTGTGGATACTGGCAGCCCAGGGCCGCACTCAGTCAGCTGCTGTTTTTCTCCACTTCCAATGTGTCTTCAGGATTTCTGGCCTTCCCATGGCCTCCTTTCAGTTGTTGGGGTGCTCCTTCCTCTCCTAGCTCAGTCAGTGGTTTCGGACTCCAAGCTAGCTTTCCTTTTGGACTCACAACAGTCCTCCTGCTTTGGCCTCGTAAGTGCTGAGATTAGAAGTGTGCACCACCACACCCAGTGTATGTGGTACTAGGGAATCAACTCAGGGCCTTGCTCTTGCAAGGCAAGCACTTTTACCAGCCATGCCATTCCTCCAGCCCCCTAAATAGTTTATTAACGCAGTAGGAGAACCAAACAACTAGCTAGTAAGTTAATTTTGAATCCCACTTGTTTTGGGATGGGGAAAATAAATGATTGTCATTAACTTCCTAAAGCAGTCCTATGTTGTAACCTTATCCTTATGATCACAATTCCAGCAAGTGCAGAGACTTAGATGAGTAACCAATACAAGCCTCAACGGCACAATTTACAGCAACGATAGTATTAGTCATTCTGACTCAATCAACAGGTGGTTTCCTTGTTTAGATTGCTTCTGGCACTTATTCTGCACTTAAGGTTTGTCTGTTTGATTGGTTTTTTTTGCTTTTTTGAGACAGGTTTTGTAGTCCAGGCTGGTCCTAAACTCTCTGTGTAGCCCAGGCTGAACTCAATCACAGCAGTCTTCATGCCTCAGCCTGCTGAGTGCTGGGGATTTTAGGCATGCACCACTATACCTGGTTTATGTGGTGTTGGAGAATCAAACCCAGGGCTTTGTGCTTGGAGGCAGGTGCTGTAACTGCTAAGCTGTTCTCTCGGGCCTCTGTATTCTTACTGTTTGGTGTTGGCAAAGAGATTCAGTTCATAGCATTTGCTTTACTATTTCTCCTTAGCTAAAGTTTACTCATCTCATTTAACTTTTTTTCTAAAAGGAGACCCTTCCCACTCTGCCTAGGACTGTGTGTCAGGAGAGCCACTTTCGTTGCCCAGGTGTTGAGGAATTTACTGTGAAGTATGCATTGTCACATGT
>PVKB01004162.1:63017-125634 GCA_004027205.1 Ctenodactylus gundi | reverse complement strand
GCTTTTGGACAGTGTTGTCGTGTGAGCACTGGGGATGGAACTCCGTGCTTTCATGGAGCTGCGTCCTCAGCCCCTTAAAACATTTAAGTTTGAAGCAGAGTCTTCCTAAGTTGCTGGTCTCAAACTCAAGATCCCTTACCTCAGCCTCCCAGACTCCTGGGATTACAAATGTGTGTCACTGCTCCTGGGTGTTATTTGATTTTGATTGGAACTTAATTCATGTGTTTAGCAGGTGCCAGCTCAGGGTGGCCATCCCATATTGGTGTACTCACATCCTTGCAGCAGCCCCACCTCTCATTGTTCCCGTGAGCATGAGCTATTTAAACAGCCCAGTAACTGGAGCACAGGCTCTGTGGTTATAACCATTGTTCTCATGGTTGACACATGCAGTGATTATGTAAAGGTTATAAACTAGTAAAGAAGACCAGGCCAGGTCTGCATGGCTTTGAAGGCTACTCTCCTCTGTAACTTGTTTTGTTTTGTGGATTGGACTGGGATCTTGTACACCCAGAGCCTGGGCTCCACTACTTTGCTTTCTCGTACCCAACATGTGGAGTGTGCACAACATGTAGGTGTTTGTTACATTAGGCAGGGCACAAACCCTACATTTGACTCTTAGTAGTAGAGACCATGACAAAGTCATGGCAGCACTTGATGAACTAGAACTGAGTTGCTGTGAGGCGGACTTGTCCTTGGATTCTGTTCAGCACCTAGTAGAAGCCACGACCCATTTGTACTCATCTGTCCCTGCTTGTTCTTGGATCTTGGAAGGTTTTTGGTTCAGGAGAGAGACAGATGTTGCTATTAGAGAAGGCTTGTTTTCTTCCTCTGCTTTCTGCTTTATTAATAGGAATAGCCACCATTAGAATTATTTGTGTTCACCATACTTTCTTAGTAGGGACCGTATCTTACCAAATGACTAATTCTTATGTGGCATAGGCCAGTAACCCAGCACTCTTGGGGACTGAGGTGGGAGATTCCAAAGTTTGAGCCTAGCCTGGGCAATGTGGCACCTTTGTGAGACCCTGTATATAAAAAAAGACCCAGAAAGAAAAGTCAGGATGTGTAGCTCAGTGTGAAGTCCCTCAGTTCAGTCTCAAGTACCCACCCCACATATAAGAAATCCAGGAGGTGACATGGATACTATAGTGCCTATAGGCCTGTGCCACTCAGTCATTTGCAGAAATTTGTATAACCACCATAGATACAAAATACCAACTCCTTTAAAGGAAATAAATCATTTTTTCTGAGCCAAAGATGAAGAAGACATTCAAGGTCTTCTCATGATATGCTCCGAAGCAAGAGAAGGCTGTGTGAACTCTTGACCTTGAGAGCTTGTTTGGAGGTTCTAGCAGGGCAGCACAGCTACTCCTCCTATTCCCTTGATGGGGGGAATGATGGTTCTCTAGCCAGGGAGATCTTGACTGAGTGTGCAACCTCAGGAGGGAGGAAGGGGACACCACCTGGCCCGCCAGATGAACCTTGGTGATCAAGGGGGTGACAGATGTTGCAGCCAGATCGACCTCACATCCCATGTGCACTTTCATAGCTGACAGTTATAATTCTACACACTCAACAGATCAGTCCATGCAGGGCACTCAGTGGCCAGGCTGTAAAGCACAGTGGGAATGCCTTTCTATAAGTTTCAGGTACTGCACCCTTAGGGTTAGTGGGTCTAGTGGTCCATGTCTCATCAGACTGGATACAAACATTACTAAGCTTCGTAACATGTGAACATAACATGCCTAATAGGCATAAGTAAGAATATTAGGTCAGATACAACAGTTGAAAGTAAATTACACATGTTCTCAAAGGCCTGACATAGTCCCAAGGTGATATTGGCTCTAGGCGTGCAATATTCCCTTCTCCATGGAATTCTACTCAGCTGAGGTTAAGTAGCCTGCAGGATCTGTAATTCAGATGGTTTCTTAAAAGAACTTAAGCTTCATGCCATCAGGGTCACACACTTAGTGTAGAGAATTCTGTTACCACACGAGCAGCTTTTCTTTTATCCCTTCCTCCCTTCTCCTGTTGCAAATGTTGGAGCAACCACTGCTCTGTTCTCTATCTGTATAGTCTTCTCATCTTGAGAATGGTTTGTGAGTGAAATCATTCATAAAAGACCATTTGAAATTGGCTTTTTTTCACTTACTATGGTGTCCTTATGGCCCGTCCCATTTATTATCATAATGTTCTATGGCCTTTTGTATGGACTTTGGTTTCTCTGGCATAGCCTGGAATGAAATTGCTAAATTTTATGAGAAATTTATGCTCAGTTTTTAAAGAAACGGAAGCTATTTCAGAGTGGCTACCATTTTTATATTCTCATTGACAATGTCAGAGAGATTGCTTGCTTGCTTGCTTGCTTGCTTGCATAGTCCAGGCCAGTCCGGAACTCACTGTGTAGTCCAGGCTGGCCTTAAACACATGGCAATCTTCCTTCCTCAGCCTCCCTAGTGATAGGATTACAGACATGCAACACCACACCCAGTTTATATAAGATTGTTTGCTATGTTGGCTTCAATCCGTGAGCACAGCACATGCACATCTCCAAGAATTTAAGTCATCTTTTATTTCTTTCATCCATATTTTACACTTGTCAACATAAACATGCTTTCTCTTTAGCCCCTGCTGGCCTTGAACTGCTGACAATCCTCCTGCCTCAACCTCCCAAGTTCTGGGATTGCGTGCGTGCATGCGTGTTTGTGTGTGTGTGTGTGTGTGTGAGTGAGTGTGACCACACCCAGCTTTGTGTGGTGCTGGGGAATCAACTCAGAGCCTTCAGCTTGTAAGGCGTGAGCTTTCACTGCTGTGCCATTCCTCCAGCCTCATGGTCCTAGCCTGTGATTCAGTTATGGGTTAGCCCCTTTGTCCATAACACACAGTTGTGATTATCAGAGATGCCTTCATCCCTCAGGATCTGGGAGTGGTTCCAGCGTCAAAATCCAGAGAGGCTCACAGACAGCTCTTATGTGTAATGAAATAGTGTAGTATTTCCTTGTAACACATATCCTTCGTTATTCCTAAATCATCTCTAGATTATTTGGAAGAGCCATTACATTGTAAACAGTCTCTATACCCTATTATTTAGGGATTAATAGCCAAAAAGCAGTCTGTAAATGTTCGAGTCAGGATGTAGTTTTTTCAGAATGTTTCATTGTGTGATTGGTTGATCCCTAAATGTTTGAACCAGCTGATAGGAACAGCTGAGTGTATACATACTAAAGCTTGACATTAAGTGATTCCTCCATTTATTTTTTACTGAATATGGATTTAGCTATTATAGTGCATTTCTAAATATTCAGGTTATTTTTTATCTATGTAAGTTGCTGGAATTACATTGGAAATTGTTTTAAACCTGTAGATCTCGTTAAACGGAATTGACACCTTAACTGAGTTGATTGTGCCAACCTACAAACATTATGTATGTATGTATGTATGTATGTATGTATGTATGTATGTGTGTGTGTATGTATGTGTTGCCGGTACGCTGACTTTATGAACCTCTTTTTTGGAATATATGTGACTGAAAGAAGACTCACCAAACTCTCCACTGCGGTGTTTGAGTCCCAGCTTCTCTTGCCTTCTGTTGTCTCCACCTTTCAGTTTTCTTGTGTTGAATGTAGCATTACCAGAGTGCTTACCGTATTCAGTGGAAGGAATAATGAAAATAATGTTTACCCTGTCTTTCTATAAATGCATTGCCACATCTTCATGGATTTTAAGTGTTAATTGTTGCCCACTGTTGTGTGTTGAACATATCTTTCAGTCTGGGCCTTGTTTTTTTACTTTGAAAATAGTAATCTTTTGTGCTATTACTTGTAGTTTTGTAACAAAGTTAAATATATTAATTTTCCCCTTCTGTTTCCTAACAAGTTCTTATCTTTATGGATGTTACGTTAGTCAGTTTTCCGTTACTATAACAGTGCTTGAGACAGTCAATTTATAAAGATTAATGATTAGTTGGCTCCATTGCTTTGCACCTGTGGTGAGGCAGCGCACTGTGGCTGAGCAAAACCACTCACCTTATCAGACAGGAAGCAGCAGGGAATAAGGAGAAGAGGGCTGGCCTTCTAGAATCTGCTCTGAGGGCATGACCCCAGTGACCTGAAAACCCGCTCCTGATGCCCCACCTTCTGAAGGTTTTACCCTTTCCCAGAGCTCTGTTCTGGAGATTCAGCCTTTAGCATGTGCACCTGGAGAACATTCAACATTCCCACTGTAGCAAATGTTTTTAAAGCTTTTGATCAACCCCAAATAATTATTATCTTTTGTTCAGGTAACCTAGGGATCTAACCTTTATTCTCCCATCCCAAACAGATTACTAGTTATTTTATCAATCTGAAAACACAGTGTGTTTTTCTGTTGATTTCTAGCTCTGTATCTGTCAAACATACACATATACAAACTTGTTCCTGATATTTGTATTCATTCTACTTCTGTCATCACACCATTTTTATTTCTATAGTGTAGTAAGGATATGCCCCCACCCTCCACGCCTGTCAAAATTCTGTTAAAATTCTTGTTGGGATTCATGAACATGTGGTTTTAAATGTTTAAAAATAGAGCTTAACATTTTTCTTCTACAGTGACCTTTGCATCTCGTAAAATTCATTCCTAAATACTTAGCATATCTTCATTCATTGCTATTGTAGGTTGGTTGGTTGATTTATTGGCAAGGCTCACAATGGAACAGACGGCCTTGAACATGCTAGGAAGTATCCTACCACTTAGCGACACAACCCCCAACCCTAAATGGCTTTTTTTAATTAAAATTTTGTTTCTGGCGTGAATATATGTCAATGAAGGTGGCCTCTATATTACCTTTTTCCCCCTTTTTTTTAGGCTGGATCTCACTCTGTAGTCCAGGGTGGGGCTGAGCTCAGTGTATGGCCCAGGTTGACCTCGAACTCAAAACCATTCTTCTGCCTGAGCCTTCTGAGTGGTGGGATTACCGGTGTGTGTCTCCACACCCAGCTCCTACTGTGCTTCTTGGCTTGCTAGGCAAGGGCTGTAACCACTGAACTGCACCTTCAGTCCTTTATATTTCATTTTTAAAATGTGTCTGAGAACCTTTAATCTCCACCAAGTTTGTCAGATGAGCAATTCAGTTACAGTTATTTTATCAAGAATATGGAAGATTACTTTTTTCCAAAGGAACACATTTGTTAAAAAGAAACACAGATTTGAAACAAAGATTTTTTTGCTCCATTCCCAGAAACCTTAATTCTGCAGGTTTTAAACAGAACTTTAAAAATAAAAGTTTCTTATTCAATTTAAAGATCTGTGTGGTTTTGTATATATCTGTTTGAAAAACAGGACTAGAAAAATTACTGAGTATTAAAGAATAGTCATTTGCAGTGTTTACTTGGAGAGAGGGTGTTTCATTTACAGTCATGAAGATTTATGGACCATCAATATTGCAAATGTGATATGTAAATAAAATCATGTAAACTAAATTGCTTATGAATTGTGAAAGGTTTGAATTTAGGAGTAGACACTGTGAGAAATCAAAGTCTAGAATGACATGTGTTGATCTGAAACTCGGTATGTTTGTATCACAACTTAGGGTGTCGTTTTGTTTTTCCCAGTTGGAGTCATCCGATGCCCAGTTTGCAGCCAAGAGTGTGCAGAGAGACACATTATAGATAATTTTTTTGTGAAGGACACTACTGAAGTCCCCAGCAGTACAGTAGAGAAGTCTAATCAGGTAAGTGTCTGAGTCTTAAGCATTTGCTTCTGTGTATGAGACAGCCTGAATGTAAGGTGCAATGACAGGAGACATCATTAATGTTGGAAAAGATAGGATCTTTTTAAGAGTATATAAATAAAATTAAGAAATAAAACAGTACCAGAGACATCCCTGGTAGCTTTCTCATTTCCCCATCCTCTCCAGATAAAAAGTTATTATATATTTGACATCATTTCTTTATCCTTAGTTACTATGTATTAACAATTAGATTTTTATTTTAATCTCTTTTAAATTTTTGCTTTGGATAATCTCTATCATGATATGTATACAACCTATCATGTCTTTCATGAGTAGTTTATACCTTTTTAAAATCTGTATGAAAGCTTCATTTGATGACATTGTCTGGAGTGTTGCATTTGGAAATTTAATGGTATATTTCTTCTCTGCTTGTAATAAATGCCACCATCCCCTGCCCCCACTTCTATTGCCTCTTATATTTCCATGTCAGTCTCTAAGGATGAGGGGATTCTCTGGCATGTGCTATCTATAGTGTGATAGCTGCCCTCTTTGTCTTGATTCGTGATGATTCCTCTTGGCAGTTTTTGTAATTTCAGACAATCTGGGAAGGAGCAAAATCTGGTTGGGGAAAGACTTATAAGCTGTGTGTATGAGGAATTTATTATGGGAAACAATAGGAATTTAGGTTTCACTTTATAGAATACACATAGTCACTACTAAGTAAAATTGTTCTTTTTTTGTTTAAATGGTATCCGCAATTCTTCATTGGGAACTTTAATCAGAAGCCAAAACAGGGCTTGGTGCAGAGGATAAGCTTCCTAAAAATTGTGAAACCAGCAGAAACTGGCCAGGTGTGAGGTCAGTGGTAGACTGTGTTGGGCATGCACGGAGCCTGGGGTTAAGTCCCCAGCACGCAAACAAAATGGTTTCAGAGCATAGGTACTGTGAGTGCACATTTCCACTAGATTGGTAATTCTTCAAAGCTATATAGAAAAATGATCTAACAAAGTCTTTTGTAAGTACATATTAATATATTTAAGTCAAATTTAGAATTGGAAGGTTTTTCTAAATTTTACGTTGTGTCTCTTCTGTACTGTAAATTTTTGTTCCTAATCTCGCTGGGGAAATGTAAATACGCATTCTGTATCATAAGATATATCATATTAGTCTTGATGCAATAATGAATAATTTTAGCAATTAAAAGTCCTAAAGTATCACAGAGGTAGCAATATTGAGCAGCAGCTGAGAACACAAGGCAAAGGCTGACATGATTACAATTTGGAAACCCGCTCAGCACCTTCTCCCAGGTAGTAGGAGCTTTTACCTCTCTCTGTCCTTGGTTTCTAAATAAAGGCCTTGTGTGCATATTCAACACCTTGCTTACTTCATCCATGATTTTTTTACATGTAAACAAGCATAATTTTATTAAAAATACTAAAGAATCACTCATTACCTATCATAGCTTCATATTACTTAAAGATTATGATGATAGTCCTGAGTAAGTTAATTCATAGGTCAGTGGAATTCAAGCACCTAATTTTCATTTAAAACATTAAAACATTTATCTGAATAATTTAAAAGTAAAAATACTACAATAGTGAAAATCAATTATAAAAATACAAACCCTGAGGTAAATACTCAGGAATAGATAAGCAGGTCTGAGAGAAAAATGTAGTCATCCTTGAGCTAGTTCCTACTGGTTTTAATAACTTGTAATAATTTTAATAATTTATAATAAAAGCAAATCACTGGAAATAGAAAATGAGAATTAGCTAACAATTAGATGAAAAACAACTGTTTGATCTTATTACATACAGGGGTGATGAAAATACATGGTAAGTGTTAAAATTTTTAAAATGCATTCTAATTAAAGACACAATGCCCTCATGCAGGTGATGACTGAGGCTAAGGTAGGCTTTAGTTGATACCCTTGTGCTGGGGACGATGGAGGCTAAGGGTGTAGATGAGGTCAACTCCGAGGTGCAACCAGAATCCGTGATCAGAGGGAGAAGAGTATAGATGGGGTCTAGCAAGGCACTGAAGGAGCTGAGGATTGGTTAGTAGGGAGAGTCCTGGCGAGTCCTAGGAAGCAGGCGTTGGCTGCATCTAACAGTGTTAGGACTGTTAAAGATAGTAGTTGAGAAAAGGTGAATTTGGTTTATGGAATTACTCTACTAGATATTTGGAATATGGCAATCTGAGTGGAAAAATAATTTTTTTTCTTCCTAACCACAAATAAGATACTGAGCAGTGTTCGTATGGTGTCTGACTGTACTGTTCCTACGTGGAGCGTGGCCTCACCAGCGACTCACGTAACAGCAGTCCCTTCTTCACCTCCAGTGTGCAGTGCATCATCCAGCCAAGTTTTACTGTGTGGATTCCCCGGAAACACTCTCTAGTCCTCTCTATGAGTTCCACCAAGCCTCACTGGGGGCCACTGAAAAGCCTTCTGCTCATCTTTGATGCAGAAACATGTAGCAGTAGTGATTTCGACCTCTCAGGAGACATGTTCAGACAAACCTCACTGCCAGCTCCATTCCCCGTGTCATCCGAACTTGCCTTCTTCCGTTCTGTGAACTGGCCCCACTCTTCCTGCCTGCCCCTGCCTGCCACCTCAATTCTGCCTCTGAGGGTTTTCATCAGTAGTCAGTTGACTCAAGTTCTTTTTTTTTTTTTGACTCAACTTTCATATCTTGGTACCAGTAGGGTCCTTTTAGGTGAAGCTGTCACTGGGTAACTTCTTTCTCAAACTTGCAACCCTATTCTAGAAACATGAGTTTCTCTTTTATAGACTCTTATCAAAAATCTCAATTTTCCTTGATGGCACTTCTCTGTCATTATGTATTAGTTGAGGGTCCCCCCAAACCCCCCATGACATGGCTCTGCCATGCATTGAATCTGTTCAGTAAAATCCATGTCACTCTCCTTTCAAAGCTAAGAACTCTGACCTGCCAAGACCACCAGCTAGTAAGCAGGGCACTTGAGGTATGAGCCTCTTTCCTGAGTGTCAGACCGCAGGCTTCTTAAGTGCATGGACTAGACTGTGTCTGCTTTTCCTGTGTATCCTATTCTCGACGTCTAGTTAGAGCATAGTGCTTGAAATACTAATGTTTAGTACATTGAACTAAGTGCAATTGCCTATGCAATCTATGTACTTTTATATATAAATAATTCAACATACAGTGTCTGTTTAAATTTATGAACACTGTTTAATGACTAGTGGCACAACCAGCTTCGCATGTTCCTCAAATGAATGTCATGTCTCTCCTCATATCCTCAGGTGTGTACAAGCTGCGAGGATAATGCCGAAGCTAATGGGTTTTGTGTTGAGTGTGTCGAATGGCTCTGCAAGACATGTATCCGAGCTCATCAGAGGGTGAAGTTCACAAAAGACCACACTGTCAGACAGAAGGAGGAGGTATCTCCAGGTGAGGTTGTAGTTCTTTCATCACTCACTGGCTGGCTGACTGAGATGGAGTCTTTCTCTGTGGTCCAAGCTTGACCCAAGCTCACTGTAATATAGGCTGGTGTCAAACTCACAGTAATCCTCCTGCCTCAATGCTACTTTCTGTTTCTTATTTTATTATTTTGTGCTATTATGATCAGAAACTGAATTTTTAAAATTTATTCTTGCTGGTATACACTTAAGGTTTTTCTGTGGTTTAAAAATTACATGTGATTAAGTTTTATTTAAACCAATGATTTAAATAAAAATAGAAATCATAAAATAGCCTTGAGAGAAAAAAGAACTGTTGTTATAACTAGGAAGAACCCTGTCTTAGAATTTCTGAAAAACTAAAGCTGTATGGAGATTTCTCAAAGAACAGAAAATTGAAATTCCATTTGACTCAGTTATACTTCTTCTGGGCATCTTTCCAAGAGTTAAAGTCATCATACAATAGTGATATCTGCATAACCATGTTTATAGCAGCACCATTTACAGTAGCCAAATTTGGAAGAAGCTACTATGCCAGAGTACAGATGACTAGATAAGTAAGATATGGTATACAAACTCTCTGCCACTAATAATGACAAATTTGAGTTAGTCCAGGAAAATGGATGTACCTTGAGACTATTATGCTCAGTGAAGTGAATCAGACCCAGAAAGTTAAATAGAACATTAGTTTTAGGATATCTTTTAGGATGACAATTTTTTTAAAAGAAATACAATTTTTAAAAGTCGTTGGAGGGGCTAGAGGAATGGCTCAGTGCTTAAAGCACTGGCCTAGCAAGCCCTAAGTTAAGTGCTAAGTACCCAAGTTCGATTCTCCAGCACCACATAAGCCAGGCATGGTGGTGCACACCTGTAATCCCAGCACTCAGGAGACCAAGACAGGAGGATTGCCATGAGTCCAAGGCCAGTCTGGGCTCCATAGTACAGGAACAAGACCCTATCTTCAAAACAAACAAAAAAGCTGTTTGAGCTCAGGAGCTCAGTTATTGAAGAGATTCATTGTACCTTAGCAAAATCCTCTGTCTGCTAGCATTGGTGTCCTGTGAACATACTCAACTAGTCAGGTCAGAGCATAATGTGGACAGCATTTGGAAAATCTTTTAGTTCTATGGAAATTACCATTTGGGCTCCTAATTCTACCAATAAGAATTTAAGGGAAGTAGTCAGACAATTTACTAATTTTGTGTTTGTTTCAGTGTTTTCATACAGTGTTGAAAAATGAGAAAGTTCCAAACGTTGACAAGCAGGTGGTTTATTTATTTAATAAAGTATTACTAAGAATGGGATAGATGTATTTACTAACACTGACAGTGGCTGTGTGTGTAGTGCTATTTTTTTTATTTTAAAAAACAAAATGCCTTGCATGCAGTTCTGTATATAGGTAAACAATTAGAGAAATGTATACCCAGTTATTATTGTTATTATCTCTGGAAGTACAATTTTTCTGGAATGTTTGGAATTTTACCCTTAATTATTGGACAAATACCAGGTAATCAATCATTATTGTTTAGTATATTCTGATTTTCCCATTTGATATAATATAGGCATTTCCTAATTTTACCCTTATACCAGAAATCTAATGAAAAATTGACATGGCCAGTGGTATGCAGTAGTGTTGCGGTCCACTTGTCCTAGAAGGGAGGAATGAACAAAAAGACGCAGACAAAAGACATACACAGGGGAAGACTGCAGCAACCAGAGACTGTGCTCTTTATTTTTATAGGTCCCTAATCCAACCCCCTCTCTTACTCACTGACCTTTACCCTGATTCTGTCTTGCGTCTCTTATTAGACCACCTAGCTTTGTCATCTAGTCAAGGAGCCTCAAAGTCTGCCATAGTCTGCTTGCATTTGTTTGCCACAAGCCAAGAGAGGCCCTCATTTGCAAGAGACCTCTAGCCCATTGTCGAACAATTTCTCGAGCCTGTCGGCATGTAATATGTTTGAGTTGTGAACCTTGTGAGTTAGTATGATGTAGAGTATGTTCATGAGAGGCCAACTCAACATTACCAACTAATAATGGATCAATTGTGTGACCTTCTTTTGACAAGGGTCCAGGAAGATTAGAATGAGCTCGAATGAGTAATAAATAGTGGATATGTCCTTGAAGTGAGAAGTGAGAAGAGATAGTAGAAAAGATACTGAATAGGTGTCTTAGGGAAGAGAGGCAAGGTAACTTGATCTATTAGAGTAACTGACAGAACAGCATATTGAGAATCAGTAACAACATTTAGAGGTATAGAAGGAAAATCTCTTAATAGTAAACAAATAGCCATAAGTTCTCCTTCCTGGACTGACATTTGGGAATAAGTCTCCACACACACAAGAACCTTTAGTTCCCCAGTGTCCACAACGTCCCTGTGTAGAAGTGTCAGTGAAAAAGGTAGGACCTTGAACAGGGAATTGAGCTATTGAAACAGGAAGAATGTTATGTGTTTTTTAAAAAGAAAATAATTTTGAAGGAGGATAGTGATTTCCAAACTGTCCTAGATAATCAGCACAAGCAACTTGCCAAGATTCTGACATTTCAAATAGTTTTTGAATCTGCGAAGAACTTAATTGAATTATTATAAACTCAGGATCTATACCCTGTAATTGTCTTATACGATGTCTTCCCTTGTAAATTAATGAAGCAACCTTATCTAGATAAGTAACCAGTCGCTTGGATTGGCGATTAGGTAAAAATATCCACCCTATCAATCGATCTTTTTGTCCTATACAACCTGAAGGGGAGTGGGGAGTATGGAATACATAAAAGTATACGGGCAATTTAGGATTTATACAAGATACAAAAGCAGAATTTAAATGTTCCTCAACAAATTGTAGTTCTTTTATAGCTTCTGGGGACAAAACTCTTGAGCTATTTAATCAAGGATCTCCCTCTAAAGTAGCAAATAGATGTTGAAGTTGATTAGTAGGGATACCTAGAGTAGGTCGGATCCAATTAATATCTCCTAACATTTTTTGAAAATCATTAAGTGTATTAAGATTATCTCTACAAATTTGAATTTTTTGAGGCCTAATAACCCGTTGTTCCACATGATATCCTAAATATGAGAAAGGGGGATCAAGTTGCACCTTTTCAGGAGCTATGCATAAATGATAATTTTGTAATTGTTGTTGTAGTTCTTGATAAAAAAGATCCCAGAGGTGAACTTTTGGAGCAGCCAGTAAAATATCATCCATGTAATGATAAAGAATAAGATTTGAATGTTTCATCCTCAAAGGTTGTAATGCCCTGTGAACAAACTCTTGACATAAGGTAGGGCTATGAAGCATCCCTTGAGGAAGACCTTTCCATTGATATCTAGTAACTGGCCACCCATTATTATATTCAGGAATGGTAAAAGCAAATTTTTCTTTATCCTCTTCTTGTAATGGTATGGTAAAGAAACAATCTTTTAAATCAATTACTAAAACAGCCTAGCATTCAGGGATCATAGAAGGCAAAGGCAACTCAGGAAGATGACCCATAGTTTTAATACATTTATTTATTTCTCTAAGATCCATAAGAAAATGCCATTTGCCACTCTTATTTTTAATAACAAATACAGGGGAATTCCAAGGAGAAGTGGAAGGTTCAATATGACCAGCATCTAATTGGTCCTGAACTAAAATTTTTAAGGCCTCGGGCTTTTCTTTTGTTAAAGGCCACTGTTTGACCCACTTTGGAGTAGTAATTATCCACTGTAAGGGTGAAGCTTTGTTGAACAGTGGCTATGAGTTTAAAGCAGTATCATTTTAAAGGTAAGCAAAAATGGTAAATGGCTCTTTTGCCTTTAAAATAGTGATAGTCAACTAGATTGTCAGTAAATATTATACATTTGTACTAGTATTTTTATCAACACCTAAGATTATGAAAATATAGTAAACTCATAAAAACATTTTATGAGAGTGCATACAATTTTTGTTAAAGTTAATTTAGCATAAAGTAAACTCATCCAAATTTACCCTCAGTACTCATAACTGAAAGCAGAATGTCCAATTAAGGATACTTAATTTTAAATATAACATTTAATAAACAGAACATGAGATGTGACAAAAAATATTTTAAAACTCTTAGTATCTTATAAACCAACGTTTGTTTGTATAGTTACCACAAAGCAAGATACCTTAGAGTCATTACATCTTTAATATCAACATTATATTTGAAAATACTGAAAATATTATGTTTATGCTTTTAAGTACAAGAATTTTTATATTAGAAATAGTATATTAACAAACCAGATTGGCCAAACACCAATTGTGAGACTACCTGCTTAAAAATGTATTTGTTATTTTGGCCAGACCAAACCAAAATGACCACCTATATTACCCACAACTCTGTTTTAAATGAAAGTTTACTTAACTACTTAAAACAAAAATCCATCTTGCCCACACCCAACAGAACAAACTGGCAATTTACTCTCTCAAAAATTATGTCTTAAGTTCACATATTATAAATTATTTAATAAATGACATCGGCACATTTTACGTTATGTTAGCTGGACTATAGTAAGCCCCCATAATGTGAAGGTTGACTTTAAAGTTATCTTATAAAGCACTTAAGTTTATAATTTTAGCCATTATTTTAAATTATTTTTGATGTAGAATCTTTTGATAGTCATTGTTGCAGCATGTTAAAAACATTTTAAGTTTTGACTGTTTTACCAATAAAAGGAGCAGAAAGCATCAAGGTAATGTCATATAAGCAATGAAACCAGAATAAAAATCAATCTGTGACTACAACAAAACATTTTATATTATCCAAAATTTTAGTCTTTGAGTAGGAAAGATAGAAGAAAAATCTGGACCCTCTAACACAGACCAGTCATGGCCCCTTTCTGTTGCCTAGTATCTGGTGTCAGAATTGATGAATAGCCTGTCCACAGCGCAAAAGGTGGAAAAGTAAAAGCGTGAGCCCCCAATGGCGGCACAGTAGGCTCTGGGACGCTCTGAGCAGGGAACACACTAGGGCAAAGAGGCAATCCTGTAGAGGATTTTGACGCGGATCCCAATCGATCCATTAACTGTTTGATAGAATCCATAAGTCTCTGTAATTGTTCTGATACAGGGAGCTCCTGCAATTTTGAAGAATCAGAACTAGAATCAGAATCACTCTCACTATCTGAAGAGGCGGCCAAATCTGCCGCCCCCCCAGCAAGATCAGAAACAGGCTCCTCCTGTTTAGAAAACGTTCCTTTATCCTCAGGAGACTGACCTCCCCAAAAAGCCTTCTCGAAGTCGGTTTCGAACAACTCTAAAGCCTGAGTAACAACACTACAAAGAGACCAAAGCTTCAAATCCAAAACATTTCCCTTCTAATGCGCTTGTCTAAGAGTTTTAACTACCCGTTCCCACTCCTTTCAATTCAGCTGAGCCTTATGCTGACACTCAAACCAATGGCAGGCTTTCTCAGCCCGTTCCAACAATCTTTTAATAAGCTTATCCTTTACTTTCACTCCTGTAGAGTAAAGGAGTCCCCTGATCAAGCGCGCATACTCATCTTGCAGTGAGGGGAGATTTCCCATGATTAATGCCGAAAATACTCCAGTAATCCCCGCACGTTTATGGAGATTCTTACCCTTTCGGTTCCAGCCCCAAGTTGGGCGCCACGTATTGCGGTCCACTTGTCCTAGAAGGGAGGAATGAACAAAAAGACGCAGACAAAAGACACACACACACATAGGGGAAGACTGCAGCAACCAGAGACTGTGCTCTTTATTTTTATAGGTCCCTAATCCAACCCCCTCTCTTACTCACTGACCTTTACCCTGATTTTGCCTTGCATCTCTTACTAGACCACCTAGCTTTGTTATGTAGTCAAGGAGCCTCAAAGTCTGCCATAGTCTGCTTGCATTTGTTTGCCACAAGCCAAGAGAGGCCCTAATTTGCAAGAGACCTCCAGCCCCTCCCATGTGCAGGCAGTGGCTCTCCTTGGGTGGCAAAACAAGGATTGTCTGAGACCCCAGGCCCTTCCTGTTTGCAGGGAAGAGCCTAGCATCTCAGACTGTAAAACAAAAGACTACCTGAGATTCCAAGTCCTTCTTGTTTGCAGACAAGGTCTCTTCATCTCAGAAGCAAGACAAAGACTACCTGGGATTCCAAGCCCTTCCTGTTTGCAGGCAAGGTCTCTTCATCCCAGGGGGCCAGACAGAGATATCTGTCTCCTTTGTGAGAACAGAGTCAAACTCCAGACTAGTTTAATTATTTAAGCTTTGGTGGTCTCTGTCTTTAATTCTTGGTTCCCTTCACAGTAGTTACCCATTTGACTTTCACTAATTTTCTGGTAAAAACATCATAATTATTAATGGATATACTGTGAATATTTTTGCATAAGTAGGGAGGTAGCATATTCACTAATCCTTTTTGTACATTTTTTTATTAGATACTCTGAATTGTTTTTTTTTTAAATCCCATTTCATTTGGCCATGATGGTGTAGTAGTGTAATCTCAACGCTGAGGAGGCTGAGGCAGGAAGGAAGATTGCTGTGAATTTGAGGCCAACCTGACCTACATAGTAAGTTCAGGACCAGCTTGCACTGTAGAGCAAGACCTTGTCAACCAACCTGTCTGAAGGAAACAAAATCAAAATGGAGTTAGTTCGGCTCACCACCCCCATCTGCTTACCCCTCCCCTCTCCCTGAGCTTATGAGAAAATGAACTTTTGACCCTAACCCTGCCCTTGTTCCATGAACAACCACAAAATGTCTGTGTGTACGCAGAACGGGCTGTGGTTGATAGGGGGTACGTTAGATAGGCACATGGACTTCCTGATGTAAAAACAATGTGTGCCCCATTTTGCCTTTCTCGCTTCCCTGTTCTGTGAGTATAAAACCCCTGACCCAAGTCGCTCGGGCCTGGCTCCTTCTGGTTATCAGGCCCCAGCATGCTGGTCTGTCTGGACGAATAAACTCTTGATCACCCATGCCTGTGAGTCCCATGTCTTATTCCGCACTACAATGTGTCCAACAAAAAAATCCCATTTCATATTTGGGATAGAAAACAACTGGTCAATGTGTATGCATCAGATCTGTCTTAACATTTTCAGGTACATAAAAATACTTTTTAACTGCACACCTACTCTTCAATTGGTCCTGAATTCATGGGAGTTTCTGCTTTAGAAAGTGAAAAACTCATTTACTTTTTCTCATGAAATGCTAAAAATATTTAATACTTTTAAATCTGTAGTACAAATTTTGCTATAGATACAACCAAGTGCTTTCATATCAGTGGGATTGGGTTGACATGGATGGTCTACTAATTATTTAACATTTATATTAATCTTCTCTCTGCCTCCTGTTTTTTTTCCTCAGAGGCAGTTGGTGTGACGAGTCAACGACCAGTGTTTTGTCCCTTTCATAAGAAGGAGCAGTTGAAGCTTTATTGTGAGACATGTGACAAACTGACGTGCCGAGACTGTCAACTGCTAGAGCACAAAGAGCACAGGTACCAGCATGAGTGTGCAGATTGTTTGTTTGCACCATCGTGCATCGCAGGCCACCCATCCCCCCCTTGCCATGGCAGTTCACCGACCTGGTGTGTCTAGTGATTGGATGACCTGACTAAGGTTTTCTCAGGACTGGCACATGTGAAGTAGATGACTTTGTGTTCTGGGGGACTGACCATATTACTTGTTGGTCAGCAGCATCACGTGACATAGATGGCTTTGTTTCTGGGGGATTGGCCACATCACATGTTGGTTAGCAGCGTCATGTGATGCAGATGACTGTTCTGGGGCCTGGCCACATCACATGCTGGCCAGCAGAGGCTGTGGCCTCTTCTAGTAGCTCCCTTTAAATCTTTCCTAGTTTGACAATTCAGAGTGAATTTAAAATGCCTCTGCCCACTGCAGACATTCACAGTCCAACTTGAGAAACACTGGCCCACGTGCTGTTTTACGATAGGTGAAATTAGCATTACTATTTTTTACAATCCAAATTTCAGATCTTCTTTTCCCTTAGAAAATGGCTGTTGGCAAACATTCATGTTGACGTTTGCTGCAGTTAGCTGTGGTTTCCTCCAGAGGGCTTGTTTGGAGGTTCCAGCAGAGGAGTGCAGCTGGCCCTGTGCTCTTTGCATTAGAGCCTTCCTCCTCCAGTGTGAAAGGCCATGCCTCTTTGACCAAGCATGCAGCTTCAGGAGGACTGTATGTGAAGCACTGAGGGTGGAAGGGACACCCCTCCACCTGGCCAGATCACACCTTAGTGCCCTTTTGAAGTACAATTCTTCCATTTTTTTATGGTCTTTACAAAAAGGTACTTCTGTATCTAAAATATCCCAGGCAATTGAGTTGGCAGCCATAAGGCCATAGTTTGTTTAATTGATAACATTCATAGTTTCTTTTAATAGTCTAGGCTCATGATAATGGGAGATTGGATGATTTGGTCCAGCCATTATCAATGAGAGCTAATAAAAAATCTAATCCGAGTCCAGAAATTCTCTATAAGAAATTTTGAGCTAATACGGTAATACTTACTGAATCAGTATAGAGTTGGCCTCACACTTGCTAGGTGAGCGTTCTACCACTGAATACTTCCATACACTCATGAGGTTGAAAGGAATGGATTAGAGGTGAGTTTCACGCCGTTACAGGCTTCCTCTCACCTGAGTTGGACCTCTGGAAGTCTGTGCTGGTACCGTGAAGCTGAGTAGCAGCACTTCCTCAGAGATGAAATCTCAGCATCAAACATTGGGTTATAGTGAAATAATGCTGCCAGGCAGATTCAAATAGAAATCCTTCCCGAAAAACCACCATTCAGGTTCAGATTAGTGATGAATTTATTTCTAGTTGTATAACCAGTAGACAATTGGAAATAACCAGGTGAACTAGAAGATTACTGTAAAAAAAAAAACCTAAATAATACAGCAATATAAAGGAACAGTGTGGTGATAAATGACAGAATGGAAAATCAATGTGGAGAACTAAGCTTTAAGAAAGAATGACATGGAAAGTCTAGAACTGAAACAAGAGTTATTGGATACAGTGATATGTAAATCCCCTTGTGACACAGCTAGAAATGAGAATTGGTGAACCAGAAGAAAGGGAAGAAAATATTCAGAATGAAGCGGGTACAAATGGAGGCAAGTAGAAGAGAGCTAGGCATGGGTTGCACATCTGTAGTCCCAGCATTGCTGACAGCCAAGGAAAAAGGAAGAGCAAGAGGGACAGACAGGGTCAGAAACATTGTCTAACTGACATACCTGTGCTCCAAGAGAGGGAAGAAGGGAAGACCGAAGCCAGGTTTGGCATGGTGATGCCCGGCTGTGACTTTGGACATCCTGATGCAAGACACGCAGCCTGTACTCAGGAAGGGCCTGTAGCTCCCCACGGGGTAATGACGAGAGAGAGGAGCACATCACACGCAGCCAAGAGTGACCCAAAGCTCCATAGGGAGCGAGCCTGTTCTTCACAAATGAGAGGGGGTGGCAAAGTGAGCTGGAAGACCAGGTCTTTTCATAAACCCTGTAGGTAGGTGATAAGTGGTAGGAGGTGCCAGGAAGAAAAAAGAGCATCTGGAATTCCAGGGGTGAGTGCACCTGCGTGACAGCTGCCACAGGGAGCAGCACACTGTCCTGCTGCTGAGTGGGATGTGTGTAGTGGGCTTCATCCGAGGTCCAGGAAGACAGGAAAAAGTACAAATTAATGTTTGGTACATTTTTAAGACTTGCCTTTCGTAATGTGTGTAGTAGTCACTAAGAACAGTTAAAAACACATGCGCCTAGCAGGATGAGAGAGGGTATGTGTATGTCTTACACAGGCCAGTGGGAATGAAACAGAGCAACAGGGAACAGGCAGACCAGCCTGCACTGCAAGCCAGACCCCCTCTTAAAAAAAAAGAATAAAATGATATGTCAGTTGTTTGAAAGGTTTTATATGAAATGGGAAATCTGTTAGGAAATACACTCTTTTCTAAAACAAGTGTTAAGTAAGATCAAAAGTCAGAATAGTCTCTTAATGTAAATTCACAATTTAAAACTTTTCCACAAAGAAAACTGCAAATCCAAATGACTTCACTGATGAATGTACAAAGTAGGTCACATGAATAATACCATTTTCCTCTTACAGGCTTGTCTGGAGAATACTATAGGCATGAATGAGGGAGCTTGTTTTATGGACCTTTTTACCAAAAGCAGATAAGGAATAGAAATGGAAAATTCCAGGACGGTCTCATCCATGAAATGAGTGTAAAATTTCTAAATCATAGCAAATTAAATTGAAGTGTTATTGTCAGTGTTAGTGAATCACAACAAAATTGTCCTTATTTTGGGGATATAAAATTCATTTAATATTTAATTTGTTCACATTAAAAACTATTTGTTATATTAAAGGAAAACTTATGACGATCTCAATACAGGTAGGAGAAACAGTAAAAATTAAACATAGATTTTAATCTATGACAAACTAAAAATAAGAAGGAATTTCCTATACCTGTTTATCTGTGAAAAGAGCTAGAAAGCATCAAGTTATCAGTGAAATACTGAAAATTGAGACTAAGGGTAAGAAACCGGATGTGGGGTGGCACATACTTTGTAAACCCAGCACTCAGAGGCTGAGGCAGCAGGATTGCTGTGAATCGAAGGCCGGCCGGAGGTACATAGTTCAAGCCTGGAATACTGAGGAAGACCTTCTCTCCAAAAAAAAAAAAAAAAAAAAAAAAAAAAAAAAAAAAAACATTTTGATAATCTCTTTTCTTTCTTTGAGACAGTTCAGTTGTGCCTTCCTCAGCCTCCTGAGTGCTGGGATTATAGGCACACGTCTCCATACCCAGCTTTATCTGGTGCTGGGGAATTGAACTCAGGGCCTTGTGCTTACAAGGCAGATGCTTTAACTGCTGTGTCATTCCTCCAGTCCCTTGATCATCTCTTTTAACATTCTGTTGTTCTGAAGTTCCAGACAGAAAAGTTTACTAAGATTAAAAATAGCTTGATGTGCCTAAGAAAGAACTTAAGTCATTTAGAGATGTGATTAGGTGCAAGAAGAAATCTGGTAGAACTATTGAGTATCTCTCTCTTATTTATAACTTTGGCAACCATATTTATAATACTTAATTCACTTATGTCTTTTAGAAGTGCTGAGTTTGTGCATGTAAAACTTTACATGATCTTCTGTATTGTTGCCTATCTTAGTAGAGGTTCTTGCATATCTCACATTGTTTGCCAAAATGTCTTCACTTCTAGGTCAGTATATTCTGAAATTGTGATCTTGGTAGTATTGCTTAAAGCTTTCTCCCAAGGTACGTCAGGGGTTTTGCCAGCCCCTCTCATTTGTGCTGAAGGCATGTGTTTGTGTCCTCTAAAAAATGTAGCAGTTTAAAAGTGATTTTTTTTAAAAACTGGGAATTGAACCAAGGGCTTTCACTGTGAGTTACATCCCTAGCCCACTTTTTTGATTTTGAGACAAGATTTTAGCTAATTTACCCAGGCTGAACTCAAACTTGTAATCTTCGTGGATCAGCCTTCCAGAGTGCTAGGATGATATAGGCTTATGCCATTGGGCCTAGGTTAAAAGTGATCTTTAAAATACTTATTTATAGCAATCATACTTAGTTATGAAAGTACAAAATTGTTAAATCTGCTAGTCTCTTTTGACTACTTTTTGCCAAATTCTGTAAGCTTTTAAAATTATAAATGATAGAGTTGTATGACTTTTTAAAACTTTTTAGCCACCAGTAGTATCTATAGACACCTTTCATGGCAAATAATTTGAGAGAAAACCGAAACCTACCTCTACATACATGTATATTTGGCATTTTTAAATGATTATTTATGTCCGTTAATAATCTTACCTTTTACATTAGCTTTTTAACTTTAAGGCTTTACTTCATTTTGAACTTTTCTTTTTTTTTTTTTTTTGTGGAGACAGGGTCTTACTCTGTAGTCATGGCTGATCCTGAACACACTGTGTAGTCCCAGTCTTGCTTGGAACACACAGTAATTATTCTGCCTGAGCTTCCCAAATGTTGGGGTTATAGGCTTGTGCCACAAACCTAGCTTACATAGGGTGGTAGGGTATAAACTCAGGGCCTTGTACTTGCTAGGCAAACACTTTCAACTGCTAAGTCTATATCCCCAGCCCCTTGAACAGATATTTGTATACAATAATTTGCTAATTTATCTTTTCAGATACCAGTTTATAGAAGAAGCTTTTCAGAATCAGAAAGTGATCATAGATACACTAATCACAAAACTGATGGAAAAAACAAAATATATAAAATACACAGGGAACCAGATACAAAACAGGTAACTTTACATTGATTGTGTTGTAATAAATCATTTTTATGTATATAGAAGATACTCACTTTTCAGAAGTGAATATTTTTCTTGCCTCATTGTGAAGTTGAGCAGTCAGCTATTAGATTAACAAGATGGTTGTTAAGACTTTAACAGATGCTGGGTTGGAAAACATCTTTGTCAACAATGAACTTTTAAAATTGTGATTAAAAACACCTACAATAGCTCATTCCTGTGACAAGGATTAGTAATTGCAACTAACTGTCAGCTTTTCCAGTTTTTAAAAAATACTAAAATTTTTAAAAAGTGAAATGTTGTTATCAGTATTTTAAAATGCTTACACTTATTTGCTATTTTAAAATTTGATACTCTCCTCCTGGGTAGTGTGATCTTTTAATTACAGAGAGGAAGAAGTTTCACGGGAAGGGGATTGTTAAACTGTTTCACATTCCTTCTATTCCTTGGCTAATACAATGACTAAATAGTTTCTAGGTATTACTTGTTTTGTCTGTGTTTGCTTTTTTTGTTTGTTTTTGAGGCATAATCTAGCTCCGTAGTTCAGGCTTGTCCTGAATTCACTGTGGAGCCCAGGGTGACCTCAAACTCCAGGCAGTCTTCCTGCCTCAGCCTCCTGTGTCCTGGAATTACAGGTATGCACTACCACGCCCAGTTTATGTGATGCTGGGGAATTGATCCAGGGCCTTGAGCTCACAAGGCAAGCACTGTGACTTTTGAGCTGTTGCTCTAGCTATTCTGCTGTTTTACCCAGAAGAAAATCAGCTATCCAAAGGCTTGCATTCCAAATTCCACCTACTGGGGAACAATCCATCCTCTAAGCTTCTTTAAGGAGAGTAGATTACATAACCACTTTTGTCCCATTTTTGTTATGGACACTTAATTATGCAATACTGTAACACACCTATAGCGCACTTAATGAAACCAACTCTGTCCCTTTTCTCCCTGCCTACAAAAATTACATGCCACAGGCTAAATAGGTCAAGACGAGACACAATAGTAGTTAATGGAAAGAGCCAAAAAAGATGCCTTACAGGGGATTTGCAGGTTGCTCGTGTCATCCTTTCAGGTTCGTCTGGCTTAAGACCAATCCTGATGTTTTGTGACACAGCTAGGGACTGAGCATTTGGGATGTTTGTTATGGTAATTCCCTTTATTACCTGATTTCATTAAGAGATTCTTAAATGTGATTAACTTTTTCTTCATATTCGAGTATTATTATAATTGTTAAACCTCGTAGTCTTTCTGTACATCCATTGTGTGTCATATATTGTGTGACTTTTTTCTTACCCTTGTCAGTTCACTCTAATTTTAACAGTACAATTTCTTTTACCATATACTAATCATAATAACTATATTTTGCCAAATGGAATAATTGCTGGGTTTTAAGATTTTTTTTTTTTCCTCCCTGGTGGTACTAGGGTTTAAACTCAAGCCCTTTATACTGAGTCATATCTCCTGCTTTTTTGAATCATTTTGAGGCAGTGGTTTGCCAGATTACACAGACAAGGCTCTGGCCTTGAGATTCTCCTGCCACAGCTTCCCAGGTGCTGTTATTGTAGGCATGCCACCACCATGGCACTGGAAAACTCATTGAATGAAAGAGGAGAGATAATGCAGGTATTTCTACCATCTAGTGGCAAAATGAGGAGTTGTGAGAATAATACTTTTAAGTGGAAAATGTACTGTTTGACTTTGTACCTTTTTTTGGTTCACTTTTTTTCTTACTATTCAATTTTGTATATACCATGACTTACGGAATAAGGCTCATTTTTTCCCCACCTGGTGGTGGGTATCATGCAAGCTTGGCAGAAACCAAGACCTCATGCATGCTAGGTAGGCAGATACTAAGGGCTCCTTGTGCATGCTAGGTAGACAGATACCAAGGCCGCCTTGTACATGGTAGGTACACAAATAGCAAGGCCTCGTGCATGCTAGGTAGTCAAATTCCAAGGTCTCAGGCATGCTAGGCAAATACTGAGCTACATTTCCAGCTCAAGTTTCATTGTTAACATGCAGATGTCAATTTCTCCCAGTGTTAATTTGTTGCGAAGACTGTCTTATCTCTGTTGAATTGCCATGGCACCGTTGTAAAAAAGCAGCTACCCATCTTGAGTGTGAGGTTTTTTTTTCCTAAACTTTGTTCCGTGTGGCTTTCTTTTTGTCAGTACCCCATGTTCAGGATCACTGGAACTTTTCATAGTAAGCTATAAAAATCTGATGGTGTGAGTTCTCCAATTTAGTTTTTACCATTTTTAAAGGTGATTCATGCATTTAATTTTTTTATTCCCCCTCACAAAATAATACTGTAAGGAAATATTTATGTTTCTGAATTATAGTAAAAATTAAAATGTCTGTGTTTGATGCTAATTGCTTATTTCTTTGTACCCTGCCTAATTATAAGAATTAAATTCCAGCACTACTAATTTTTTTGTTTTTGAGACAAGGCCCTCTGCTGTTGTCCAGACCGACCTTAAACTCATGGCAATCCTCTTGCCTAACCCCCCCGCCCCCCAAATACTGAGATTATACCACCACATCCATCCAGTTTTTGACTTTTTTGTTTTTTGTTTTGTTTTCTTTAATATGGTGCTGGGACATGGAACCCAGGCTTTATGCATGCAAGGCAAGTGCTCCAACTACTTTGCTGCTTCCTGTAGACCAGGCTGTCAGGTTTCCTTGATCCTGTGGCAGTATTTATGCCAAACAGTTATCGTGAAGATTTTCCGAAGTTAATAAAATCACTGTTATTTTGGTCTTTTGTTTTGGCTGACAGCTCTAGGAGAACCCAGCAGGAGAAATGGGGCATTTTATTTAATCTCATAAAGCTTGGTCAACGCCTGACTTGTTGCTTCCATTAAATATAAGTAGTTTTAATGGGGCACTGCCTGTGTTCTTTCTACCCATTTCATCTCCATGAGACAGTTTTCTCATTTTTTTCTCTTATCAAAGGAAGAAAATTATGTTTGATGAAACGTCAGTTATGAGACTCTTTAGAAATACAGGTACTGTTAAAAGTAGCGTTTTGCTGTTGTTTGCTTGCTTCTGTTTGGATGTAGAGAAGAATACTATAGCCATTGAGTTCCCATAAGATCATAGTATTGTCTGCGTTTTCTTCTTAGTTGCAGTGAATGCAGTGGAAGATACTCACAATGATAAATGTTTTTTCCTTTCATTTCACTTTCAGAATAATTGAAGTAAACCAAAATCAAAAACAGGTGGAACAGGATATTAAAGTTGCCATCTTTACGTTAATGGTGGAAATAAATAAGAAAGGAAAAGCTCTGTTGCATCAGCTTGAGGTAAGTCACTCCTGTGCATGCAGTAGCAATCACTATGGAGTTTTCTGATGTGTATCTGTGAGGTTGAAGTCATGGTGCCTTTCAGAAAATTACTTTGTTTATGATCATCGCTTCTCCATTCAAGTTTTTCTTTGACACGCTCTACCTTGTAGCCAGCTGTTCATAAGTTGTAGTACATGTAGAATGGTTTAGTCCTCATTGTTTGGGTCATAGCACGAAGCACAAAGCTCTGCTCATAGGTGGGAGATGTGAATGTTGTGGAGGTGAATCGATGAAGTTTAGCTAAGTTTTCTAGAATGATACATTGTAAGATATATTGTGATGTGTCTTGTTAACAGGAAAAAAGTATACAGTAATTCCATAGGGTTCTATCACATGTGACGCTGTAGCCATTGTAGTTTGTGTTAGTACTCCGATGTTCATGTTTATTACCATGTATTGCCATTGGTGAGCAATGCATGATCCTACATTTAACATTGGCAGAAATTAGGTAAAACAATGTGGATCTGACCCTTAGCTTTTTATTATTTTAATTGTGAGAGCAGCACTTGGGGAACAGCAGTTGGTTGAGGATACCTGTTTCTAACTGCAAGCAAGAAAATTATTTCTATCTTTAGCAGATTTTTTAAAACACGTGAATGTCAGCATCTGTAGCCATTGTTTGACTTCAGACCCTAAAAGGTTACAGTTTCCACTCCGTATTCTGAAATACGCTGTCACTTGCATGGTCTTCATTTTTTCAGTCTACTGATGCAAGAGAATTCATACCATGAAGCAGTTTAGAACAAGAAGAATGCTAGTATTGCAGAATTGAGAAAAAATAAAGCTTCTGGAAGTAATTTAGTTCAATCTCCTCGTTTCATAGTTGACCGTATAATGAAGTCCCTCTGAGAAAGTTTGATTCCTAGTGGGAAAGTGTGGTCATTCCCATGTCTTATTAGTCATCCCTGGAAACAGATACATTAGACAGAAGGACTCAAACTCTATTTATCGTAGCTGCTTTTCAGGGTTTGAATTTTTTTAAATAATTCTATTCATTTATTCTTGTCTTTTTGTGTAGATTACTTTTGCTTTTCAAATCTGTGGTTAAACTCTGTATCCATTTCATATACTGTCTTAACTGTGAAATATTATTTAATCATTTTTTCAATTTTTATTTACAAATGGAAACTTTATTTTGACATACAGAAATAAAATGACAGATTTATCTCAAATTCTTAGTCTATCAATGACTACTCTGAACAGTATCATAACTTTTTAAATCACAAGGAATGATTTTTTATTTTTTTCCCATTTTATTGATATATGTAAGTGCAAAATTTAGGGTTTACAATGAAGTTGGAGCATTTTGTGCACATACTTACCTTGTTGAGGTGACAAGGACTTTGCCACTCTCCTTTTGTCCCACCCCCTGCCCATCCCTCCCTCCCTCCCCATCCTATCCCCTGGTTCACTTTGTTTTTTGTTTTAAGTCCCATGAGATAGTTGTGATCTGGGTCTCTCATATCAGAGAGACCATTCGATGTTTCACTTTCTGCTTCTGATTCACTTCACTAAGCATGATGTTCTCAAGTTTCTTCCATTTGCCTGCAAAAGCCTCCACGTTGTTGGACTTTATAGATGCACAGTATTCCATTGTGTATAAATACCACAGTTTGTGTATCCACTGGTCTGTTGATGGGTATATTTCCAAAAGAGGTCAAAACAACACATAACAGAGATACATGTATACCCATGTTCATAGCAGCACAACTAACAATAGCTAAAATATGGAAGTCACCAAAATACCCATCAAAAAGGTTCTGAATTTTTTAAAAAGCACATGCTAAAGCAGGGTTTGAAATTCTCACAGCTCTTTTTTAACACACAGCACCTCTTTCTGTTTACCTAGGGATTAGTAATGCATACACTGCTGTGGCTATTTGCAAATGTTTCTGTGTGTCAGAATCACTTAACAAACTTAAAAGATAAGAAGTAAAAATAATTGGAGTGTTGACCCTTAGAAGTGAACCCGACCTTCGGTGTTATTTATAATCAGCTTTGACTCAGAATTTCACAGCACCTATCAAATATTCCTTTCCCCTTCATACCCATTCTACTTGTTTGGAATTCTCCTTTAGGGACAATAAACGTAACTGGTTTTGTTTGCTAAAGCCCAAGTAGTCGTTACTATAAAGGCTGATTTAGGTGAGGCTCGGTACCACCATCGGTAGCTTGATGGCCCCAGTTCTGTTAGAGCTGAAGACAGAGCATTGAGTATGCATGGCTTAGGGCTAACACTGAAAGATCAGTGGCTCCATGAAAGGAAGCAGCAAGGTAAAGAGTGTGGGGACCATCCCTCAGTTTGGTCAAAAACTTGGGCAGCCACGCTCTAAGTAAGTTAGGTCATGTAACCATTCAGCCTTAGGGGAGGAAGACCTGTGATAGAGTTTCTGCCTGTTGGGAGGTGTTAATGTGGGCGTAGCAAGACCCATTAAGAATTGCATATACTCCCTGTGCTGTAAGCATCCAGTTTAGAACTTGATGGTGTTGTAGAACCATTCCAGCTAGTAAGTCCAGAGACTGCTGAAGGTCTCCGAAGTTACTGCCTGCTACCAAGGCCATTTCGGCGGCTACGGCTGTGACATGTTTTTATTTATACTAAATTTGATATGACCTTAAGGCCTTCTAAGTTGCTGTTTTATGCGTGTGTGATGGATTTTTTTAAAATTGGTCAAAAACTTGTTCCACTGAGGATTGATTTGGTGCTTTTAGTCCTGCCGTACTTGGGCTCAATTGAATTAAACCTCAGTTACCTCAGCAGAAAGAGGGATCTAAGTATTGTAGTCCCCAGGCCCTTGTTTTTCTGTTCCTCTTTTTTTAAAAAGAGGCATTTAAGTATGTAGAGGAGTTGAACTCTGAGGTTGGTATGATTATTAAAGTGGGAGAAATTACCTGCCTTGCCTTCATTTTTAAGTCTGCTCATGGTTCTAATTACTCCTCGTCTAGATAGATTTTTGGAACCAAACCTCAAAGTGAGAACTGAGCTTGGAATTAGAAAATGTGGCCAACTGGATGGCTGTGCACTCTGCCTACGCATCACATCAGAGCAGAACGATTGTGTCAGAGAAGGTCCAGTTTCCCTTTTGTGTTGGAAAGCAGGAGTAAAGGATCGTGTTCTGGGTGGTCACTTAAGTCTAAGATCATCTCGGGTTGGCATGCAATCAAAATTTGGGGATGGGGAATTCCCAAGGACCCACAAAGGGATTTTTCACAAGTGAGTATTACAGCCATGCCTCTCAGGTTTTCCAGGGAATTCCCTTGTACTCCTGGAAGGCCCAACACGGGATTGGGAGATCTCTGATGTCTTCCTTCCAGGAATCTTCTCCAGCTTCTGCAGGTTGTATTTGCAGAACTAGAGGCCGAGCGGCAGTCATGGATGCCCATTCGCACAACCAGTGATCTAGACATCCTCCTGCTGGACTCCTGTGCTGTCAGTCTCACCAGAGTGATTTTCCTGTCCCTGTAGGCGAAGAGATTTGGTCTTCCCATTCTGGGTGGAGACGCATAGGAGGTTTACCAAATTACCATTCTTTTAGCTGCCAGGCAGTAGATAGAAGGTGGTCAAGAAGACCCAAATACACAAGACAAACCCAGAAGTGTGCACAGACATAGTGGAAGGTGTTTGAGTGTTGGTTGGCCAGTCATTTAGTTGTGTCTTTAGGTTTCATTTCTCTTGATCTGGAATTTAAGGTCTTCCCGTGACTCCCAGGTACAGAAGCCTGGTTTGGCAGGTGTCTCTGCTGATGCAAAGCCTGTCCAGTTTAACATGGGAAAGGGTACCATAGGTGTCCTGTCCAGGCACCTTGACAGCTGTGGGAGCAGACAGAATAGCGAATTGGGGCCACCCAGTTGGCTCTGTCTCCTCCTGGGAATCTAAAAGCTTTGTAAACATGAGGGTTCTGGGACAGAAGAGCTATTCTCCCTGGAGAGTGGATCCAGGCTTGGTATCTTTTAGGGCTTTCAGCAGCAATTGAAACTAACTGAGCCAAATTTTTTGCACCTGTCTCAGGAGTTCCTCTGTGTCATTATCTAACAGAATGTCTTGCCTCAAAAAGGCCCTTTGCTGCTTAACAAATCCTGTAATCCAGGTCCCTCAAAAGTCTGCAGCTCCCAGAAATGCCCTGAGTTGTTTTAATGTGCGTGGGAGAAAGTACTTGGCTATTGGCTCAGTTCTCTCTGGAGAAAGTGCCCTTTTTTTCCAATGAGATTAATAGACCCAAGTAACTCATGTGGGGCTCACGTTTGAGTCTTCTCCTTTGAGACTGTGTAACCTTAGTATCCCAAAAAGTTGAGAGGATCAATCCCCTGAACTACTTACTTCGTGTCACCCCACAGACCACCAAGTCATGTACATGTTGGAATAAGATCCAACCCTCTGACTACGAGGCCAAACAAAGGTGGCCTGTCCCTGAATCCCTGAGGAAGGACAGTTCATTGTAGTTGTCCCACCTCAGTTCACAGATTTTCAAATGCAAAGAGAAGCTGACTTCAGGAGTCCAGGGGAACACAAAAGAAAGCATCCTTAAGCTCTAAAGCAGAAAAGAATCAATCCTCTGGGGGATCTAAGCCAGGAAAGAGCAAGGGTTGGGGCAACTGGATACAAGAGAAGCACCTCCTCATTGATTAGCCTCAGATCTTGAACTAGTCTCCACCTGCCTGATCCTGTGATTCCCGTAATAGGAATGTTAGAAGGGCTCACAGGCAACAGAGGCGTCCCTGTGCCTGTAAGGAACTGATGGCAGCTTTCAGTCTTTCCTTCTCATCTTAAAGGATATTGCTTCTGGTTGAGGAAGAAAGGATGGTTCTTTAAGGCTGATAACAATGGGAACTACTTTCTGTGCTCTGCCAACTTGAGATCTGTCCCTCCACATCCAAGGGTCAACATCTTGCCTGATTTCTTATAGGGAACAACAAAGGACCACCATGCCCTCTGACATGAGGAGGTGTGACTGGGTCTGGATGACCACGTCATGCCGAAAAAGGGACGTTGGGGTTTCTGAAATTATCAAAGCTGAATGCTGGGAATGGAAGTCATGACCCCCAAGCACAAGGCAGTTTCTGAAAAATTTCACTTAGGGACCAACCAGACACCACTTGGACGATTTCTTTGGTTTTAGAGCAGGGACCAGGAGAGAACGGGAGGACCAAACAGAGCACTGGTGTTGATAAGGAAAGACAAGGCTTGACCCCTTTTGGTGATAGAAACTGAGGTTCTGTTAGCCGGATGGGGGTCAGTGAAACCAGCAAGCATGTCTTGGGGACCCTCATGGATATTGGTGGTCCCGGCTCCTTTTGTCACGGGGGATGCTCGTTTCCTAGGATTTCCCTGCTGTTTAGGGCAGGCCTAGGTGACCATTTTTTCCGTTTTGAACTTTGATGCCTGGTTGTCCTAGTTGCTTGCACTGAGAACAAACTGGCTTGTCTGGTGGTTCCCCCTCTTTGGCCTCACTCCTTTGAGGGAAGCCACCACCTACTGGTTCCTACAGTGCCTTGGTCCCTCTTGTAAAAGACCTTTTCTGCCTTTCTCTGAAGCTGATCCAGTACAGTAGTACAGTAGGGGGCAATTTTCCAAATAGATTTTTGAGGGGTTTTTTGAATGTCTGGTGCTCATTGGCAGATGAACTTATCCTTCAGGAGAATCTGTTCAGCAATTGAACTGGGCTCTATATTTACATATTTGTGCAGTTTCCTTCAACTTCTGGAGGAAGACAGAGGGAGGTTCTCCGCCCTCCTGATTCACCTGAATTATCCTTTCATAATTAAAGGGCTTGACCCTTGCATAATAAAATAAATAAAATGTTTTTTCATCCATTCCCCCTAGGTGGAGCAAGAGTTCCAATGGGGTTGGCAGGTGGACATGAAGCAGAGCCCTGGGGTGCCATTTTTGTATTCCTCATGATTGGCATCAAAGTGGGATAAAATTACCCACTCGAATTCTTCCCTCTGGGGCAGTAAGAATACGATTAAATGTCCCTCCAAGTTAAATCACAGAGAGCACACACACACACTCAGAACCCCTTATTGTCTTCCCAGTCTTTTCTGCCTGTAACAGTGCAAAGAAGTACGTTGGCCAGAGAGGCCGTAGCAGCCAGCAGGGGCTGACAGTAACCCAGCAGCACAGGGACAGGTAAAGGAGTTGACTGTATCTACAGGAAACAGAGTTGTGGGGGTTGGTACTGGCAGATATCCAGGGGCACCTCCAGTGTCACCCTTCCTGGACAGAGGATTAGTCCCAGAGCCCTGCAAGGGGACTTTTCTTTAATAGGAGCATAGAGGAAGGATCCAAGTGTCAGTTTTTAAATCCAATCATCAAGATTATGTAAGTCAAAAGAACTGGACATAGGATATGGCAGAATGTTTGCCCTCTTGTTTATCAAAGAGAGTCAATTGTAGAATGGTGTTGTAATTTAAAGACCTTCCCAGGGCTAAACCTCCTATTCTCCCTGGGGGCACTCAGGCCATGCACAAGTACTGAAGATGAGGACCTTTTTTTCAAGATGCAGGGATCCAGGTCCTTCCAGTGATTGAACAGACGGGCCAAAGGAGGCCAATGTGGAATTTGAGATTGAGACCTGCCCATTGCAAGACCATTGAGGTGTCTCTACTCAGAGATACCTTCCAAGTCCACCCGCATCCCTACTCCTTATGTGTCAGTGTCTTGGAAAGGATAAGAAAGTGGATGGAGAGGTCTACCCCACATCCTGCTGTCAAAAATGACCTTTCCTTACCCATGTTATAAGAATGGTGGCTTGGGTATCTTTGAGTCCTACTGCTTAGTCCACCCAGTTATCAAAAGCTATAAATGCTACTTGAGATTCTAGAGAAGAATTCCCCCAGAGGTTTTGTAATGCAAATGACTGTGGTGTTTCACAGGTCTGTGTCTTCTCTTCATTATCACACATCCTGGGGAGAATGACTCAAGAACTTGAGGTGTCCATCTTTATTTCTCCTATTGATTTGGTCCCTCCCACACACAGGTCATCATGGTTAAGTTCCAATTACACTCAGTGCTCATCCCTCCACCAGATAATGTTAGCCACCTCTTCTCAGATTTCCACGTGTAAAGGAGAAGCCAGGACACTAGCCAGCACACCCAGTGTTCCTTTCTGTGGTCCGTTAAATGGACTAGGCCTGTGAGAGAGGAGGTATGAAATAAAATGAGGAAATGGATCCACCTACAGCATCCCACTAAGGGGAGCAGTAAGAGCAGTATGTAGTTTGGGGACGGAGGTGACCAAGATGATAGTCTCCAGAAAAAGAAGTTCATTCATCTGGGAGATCAATGAAAAAGATAATGCTGCTTCTGCCTGTGGATGTGTTCTCCCACTCTTACCAGGTTCTCTGGGCATCAGGCATCTCAGCAACTGTCAGACGCCGCTGGAAGCCTGTTGTAGGAACCTGGAGACAAGTCTGCAGTTCAGCTATAAAAGCCTTATATATATCTGCGGCTCGGATATTAGTGGTCCCTTGCTCTCATGTGACCCACTTGAGGCCCCAGGCCAGGATATTTGACCAATCACTAAGCCATAGCTTGGAGATTCTCCAGATGACAGGGTTATGGCAACCGATGCAAGCAGTCAGGTCTGACCACTGCTTGCCTGATTGGGCTAGATACACTGACCTTACCCACAACCTTCCAGATCCCAGACAAGCCCCCAAAATGTCAGCAGTGATGTTTGCAGTTCCTCAGCTGTCTAGGTTCATGGGCTCTCAAATTGATTATAAATAATACAGTCTGAGGCCAAGGAAGACTCACAGCAAGTGAGAATGTACTGTAGACAGAAATAGGGAGGAGGAAATTCTGAAGGGGAGATTGAGGGGAGTGGGTTGCCTCATTGAGAGTCCTCATTCAGTGATGAGCTGGACTCTGGGAGTCTTACCTGTTTGTGTGTAGCAGTTTTTATTGCAGTTTTGCTTTCTGGGATGAGCCAGTTGCGAAAAAAAAAAAAGCAGTGTGTGTGTGTTCAGCCAGTTTTTAAATTTACTGTCTTTTGATAGTAAGAGAATGGTGAGTTTCTTACTCTCGCTGTGATTGTTCTTCCCTTTTTCACCAAGAATAGAGGATGAGGAGAATGAAGCTGTGATCCACATCCATGGCCACTGGAACACCGTACCTTGTCTTGTTTATTAGTCCTATGCTAGTCTCCCATCTGTCAACGTGATTGATTAAATCATGTGAGCTAAGACTAGATTGCTGGGTGGTACATCTGTGTGTGAATGCTGAATTTATAGCTAATCCATGCCTCCCGCCCCATTTTTTTATTCTCTTCATTCCCAATACTGGGGATTGAACCCAAGGCCTCTTCATGGCCTCCATCTCCAGGTCCATTTTTACTCCTGAGACTAAGTTTCACAAAATTGCATAAGCGGATTCTTCTGCCTCAGCCTACCAGAGTGCTGGCATTTCAGGTCTGCACCACCATGGCCAGCTGCTTTTGTTCTTTTGTCTATATGGCAGGATGCATAAACATACTTAAAAGCCCAGTGTATGTAAATCCAGATCCTGTGCACTGAGGGTGGGAGGTAACAGTTGAATGAGTTTGTTGAAGTAATTGCTTCCCCCTGGAATAGTGGGGAGGTTCCTGGGTCCAGTTAAGAATAAATCAGATGGGAGTCTGAAGATAATGAAGGCAACAGTTCCTTAAAAGAGAAAAAAGTCCTTACTGCGAAATCAGGAAATTCAGGTACATCTCCATTAGAGAAGGAAAGAAAAGGAGCCTGGGTGAGTATCCATCAGCACAGGCCTTAGGTTTCCCTGTATAAACCAACAGGGGCTTACAGCTACAATACCGCTCCCAGTGTCCAGCGCCACCTTCACACTGTCCCTGGAGAGAAGGTCAGGGCTTCCACAAGGTGGAGGAAGTACAGTACTTGACTAATTTTAGAAAATTGAAACTACCCAGGCTCAGGAAACTGAAAGCAGCTTGTGGGAGGAAAGTTCCACCTGGTACCCTGTTCTGCAGATTGTTTTTCCCCAAATCCTACCTATCGGGTTGGCTTATGTTTGTTTGTGTGTTTTTTCAGTATAGGAAAAATGACTCTTTGTACTAAGGGAGAAAACACTAGAGAGTATTTTCTTTTTTCCCCCATTGCTTTTATTAACATATATATGCAATACATAATGTTTGCAATGAACTTGATTATTTTGTGCACATGTCACATGAATATTAAAATCCCTTTCCCTCCCCATTTTTGGCCCTCCCACTCCCTCCCCATTCCCCTGTAACTTAAAATTAATTATGGGGAAGATCCACAGATTTTGAGACAGTAGGTACTATTTTATAAAGATAATCAAATCATTCAAATACCAGTTGTTGTTTTTGTTACACTTTCTTTTTAGGTGTTTCCTTTCCTCCATGTTTTTTTGGTGCTGCATGTCTCTGCTTCTCTCAAGGATTCCTTCAAGTATTTTCTGCAATGCTGGACTAGTGGTTGCAAATTCCTTTAGAGGTTCTTGGTCATGAAAATTTTTTACTTTTCCTTCAATTTTCAGGGATGATTTTGCTGGATACAGCTACCTAGGTTGACACTTGATATCTTTTAAAGCTTGAAAGATCTTGCTCCAGGCTCTCCTAGCCTTTAAAGTTTGCATTGGGAAATCTACAGTAATTCAGATAGGTTTGTCTTGGTAGAATAATGACTGTTTTTCTCTTGCTGCTTTTAATATTCTCTCTTTATATTGTATTTATGAGGTTTTGATTATTATATATTGTGGCAAGTCTCGTTGCTGATTGAGGTTATTTGGCGTTCTATAAGCTTCTTATGCCTGAAAATTAACTTTTCTAGATTAGGGAAGTTTTCTTGAATGATTTCAATGAATAAATTCTTTTTACCTACGGGGCTGTCTTCTGCTCTTTCTCCCACACTTGTAATTCTGAGATTGGTTCTGTTTGAATCCATCAGTTGTTGTATCCAGTTGCTTTGCTCATTATGAATTTTAGAATTGTGCCTAATTGTAGTAATTGTTTCCTCAGCCTTGTCTTCAAGGTCTAAAATTCTGTCTTCACAATATTTGGGTTGTCTTCCCCTGCTTTCACATATATTTTTCATATCTTGAATTTCAGCTAGATTTCTTTTCAGATTTTCTACTTCTCTATCAAAATGTTCCTTAATATGTTGCATTTCCACACGTTCGTTTTTCCGAGGCTGGGACTATCAGCTGCTGACAATTCCCACTTCTTCTAGATTTATGCTTACCTCAGTCTGAGTTCCTGAACTCCATGCAGGCTTTCATCGATCTGCAGATGCCTGCAGCTCCCGGACATTTGCAGCAGTACTGGGACAGCTTCCTAGGCTGCTGTTTTTTTCCTCCACTTTCAGTGTTTCTTCAGGATTTCTGATCTTTCCTTAGCCTCCTTTCAGTTTCCTTGTCCTAGCTATGTTGAACAGGCTGTTATTGACTAAATTCTCAAATTAAGTGGGTCCATGAGGAGACATTGTGCAGCTCTGTTACTTGGCTGCCATATTTACTGGAAGTCCCAAGAGTATTTCCAGTTGTAATTGAGTCCATTGAGAGTAGTTCAACTAATTCATTTGAATGTAATTATCGAAATGAATGTTAGGTGCAGTATCTAATTTTGAAACTTATTTTCCTCAGAGCCTGGCAAAGGACCATCGCATGAAACTCATGCAGCAACAACAGGAAGTGGCTGGACTTTCTAAGCAGTTGGAACATGTCATGCATTTTTCCAAATGGGCTGTTTCCAGTGGCAGCAGCACAGCATTGCTTTACAGCAAGCGACTGGTAAGATACAGCATATGCTGCCATTCCTGGATGTACAGTGACACAGGAGTGATGGGAGGTGTGACGATTCCCCCCCCCCCCACACACACACACACCAGTTGAGAGGGCAGTTCCCAGGCTCAAGGATAAAGTAGACGGAGTCTGAAAACAAGGCAAGCAATAATATATTAAATAAACCAAAGAAAATGGAAAGGCTCTGGCACAGAAGTCAAGAAAACACCCAGTGGGTCACCATCTAAGAGATGGAAGAGGAGTAGTCGGAGCAGTATCCATCAGTGTAGGTTGAGGAGTCTCTAATATGTACTTAAAGAAAAGGGGATGGGGCTACAAGATGACTCCCAGTGCTTAGCCACTTGTCACTGGCAGAACTGGAAAAGTCCTGGACTAACTTCTAGGTGGAAGAAGTATAGCTGTTCCATTCACTGCAGGGCATGGAAACATACTAACTGCTTGGTCTGGGGAAACTGAACACCTCAACCAGTAAACTGGCCCCTGAGGAAGGGTCCAGTAGCTACCCTACCCTGTGTTTTTTCTTCCCTAAACTGCTTACCAGAGTGCTCAAAATCAGAAACAAGCCATGCACATTGTGATACACACCTGTAGTCCCAGCAGCCACACTGTGGTATTCACCTGTACTTTGTGACATGCACATCTAGACCCAACTACTCTACTGTGATACGTATCTAAATTCCCAACTACTGTACCGTGTTACACACCTGTACATTGTGGTGAGCATCATCTATAGTCCCCAGTGACTGTGATACACATCTTTATGTTGTGATTTGCACCAGTAGTCCCATCTACTGTACCGTGGTACTCACTTATCCCCAACTGCTGTACTATGCCACATATCTGTATATTGTGTGTGGTCCCAACTACTTGCCAGAAGGATCAGGGTTAGCGTGGGCTAACCTGTGCAGCACAGCATCAACCAAGGCCCTGTACCCAAACAAAGCCAAATTTAGAAATGTACACTGCTCTATTTGCTACACTTGCATTAGAAATGATCCCAAACCAGGCTTGAGAATTCTTGAGTTGATTTAAGAAAAATCCATTGGAGCTCTTGGATTGGTCAAAGCAAGAATCAATTTTATTGAAAGCGAAAGCTGAGCTGTTGGCATGAGAACCAAGGTGGGCCTCCTGTGGGGTGGGGTGCCTGCTCGTGTTTGGAGCTGTTTTTCTGTGTGTACTGTTTGCAAGACTGCAGGCCGCGGTTTTCTGCCAGTCCTGTTTAGCAGTGGCATAAAGTCAGGCTCTTGAGGTTTTGTTCTGACTGTAACTCACAGGCCAACTTAACGGAGGAGGTTTCGTACTCTCATGCTGGTGATTAATTTTGTGAAGCAGGTAGGGGTATAACAAGGGTGGTTTGGCTGGTGCTTCTCATGGGGGCCAGTGGTATCCCTGCCTTGTCCCTGCCTTTGGAGCCTATCCCTGACAAATTCATACTTGAATTTTTTTACATATTTCTAATTTTAAATGATCAAGATATTTTGGTTTTAAAAACATTTTTAATGGGATGGCTTAAGTGCCTACTAAATTAATTAATTTGACTATTGCCACTCTTAAATTTCTACTGTTTTCATGGCAATTGAATTTAGTACAAACAATGATAATAAATGATAGTAACCACTCCAATCACCTGTAGGGTCCAGGAGTCTTAATTCTAAGCATTTTCTATTGGTTTCCACTAGGCAATAGCCTAGAGCCTTGCTACCGAAGGTCTGGTTACTGCACCAGAGTACCCCTGGGGGGCTTGACCCACAGACCTTCTGGCCCTCACTTAGTTGGTGCTGTTCCTGTTGATGTGGAAGAACGCTGAGTAGCTAGTATCTAGAAGACATTTAACCAATGAAAATAAAGCCCTGGAACTTCCCTCTGTCCCCCAAGGTATAGAAAGGCTTTTTATTTTGAAACCAAGAACAGAGGAGTAAAAACACCTGCTACTCAGGGGGAGCCCTGAATGCTGTTACACCCGACCCTAATAACCATTCTTTAAATTTCCTGCTTTACTTTTGTTTTAGTCAACAGAAATTTATATTCTAAAGTATTAGGACATCCACATCAGTTTTCTGTCAACTAATATATTTTTTGGAATTAAGTAGAAGCAAAAGTTTCTTTGTCTTTTTTTCTATATCATTTTTTTAAAAGGAAATGTAATTATGCTGTTTGTTTGGTTTATTTTGTAACCAAGCACAAAGGAGTAAAAACTCCTGCTACCCAGGAGGGAACCCTGGATGCTGTTACCTCCCACCCTAATAACCATTTAGTTATTTTTTTTTTTAATGCTGGGGATTAAAGCTAGTGCTTCCAGCTCCAGGTGGAAGCTCTGCCCCTGAACTGCATTTCAGCAGAACCCTACAGAAATGTACTTCTCCATATGGTTTCTTAGAAAGTAGGCTCATATATTAATTGACAATTGCAATTTTGATGTGTAGCTTTCTAAAGTTCAATTTTTATGATTTGCCCTTCAGTCTTTTTTACTCTTAATACTGTGTCTTTTTGTTCTTTATTTACTGTTTTATTAAGAAATAATTGTTGGCACATAGCTCTCAGTAACATTTTTCTGAAGTCAAAAAGGGTAGAAGGAAACAATTAGAAAATTGAGAGTTGTTTTTTCATTGTGACCCATTAGTGCGTGTGTGTGTGTGTGTGTGTGTGTGTGTGTGTTTAAGACAGAAATTCATACAGATAAAGTATTCAGACAACCTCTTCCATCAGTTTAAACTTTCTTTTATTCTGTTCGTTGATTTTATTTTTGATTATAGTAGCCAATAGTCTCTTTAAAAAGAACGGATGGACATAGTTCTGTATGATACGTGGGAAACACAAACACAGGGAGTTGTTCATGACAAGTGTTGCATCTTCTTGGCTGACCAAATCTTTTCTAAATTTTAAGATTCAGTGGATATTAAATGAGTCTTCCTGAAGCATTAATCACTACTGTACTTGTAAGTTGATATCCTGGCTGGGCATGATGTGCCCACCTTTAATCTCAGCACTGAAGGAGGCTGCACTGAAAATAAGGGCTAGAGAACGAAGGTACTAATTTTAAATTTCATGCTTTGGGGTTGGAGGAATGGCTCAGTGGTTAAAGTGCTTGTGTAGCAAGCACAAAGTACCTTAGTTTGATTCCCCAGCATCACATAAGCTCCATGTGGTAGCAGGCACATGCCTGTAATCCTAGCAGATGAGAGGCTGAGACAGGAGGATTACCATGAATCCAAGGCCAGCCTGGGCTCCTTAGTGAGTTGAGGACCAGCCTGGGCCACAAAGTGAGACCCTGTCTCAAAAAAATAATTAATTTCATACTTCGGCAGTGAACAGCTACAGAACTGTAGTGTGAGACAGAATGTCTTGAAATATCCCCCTTTTGTCAGGGGAAAGTCTGTCATGCCTTGCCCATGTTGATTGGTAAACTCACTATCAGTAAATGGCATTTGATTTTTTTGCGTTGAATCTGTTGCCACAGTAAGTAGCTTTTACAATGAGTTCATTTGATTTATAAACTTCACAACTTTTTCTTTGGTTAGGAACACTTTTCTTCAATTGTGCTTGTCTTGGAGTCTCACTGTATAGTCCAGGCCGGTCTTGAATTACTACGCAGTGCCCGCCAGCCTCAGATTCACAGCAGTCCTCCTGCCTCAGCCTCGGAAGTGCTGGGGACTACAGGTGTGCACCATCATGCTCAGCTTTGAGCTATGCTATTTTATCTTACAGCATTTTCCTTGATACACACCGAATTTGGCAGCATGTTTTTACATATAATGTCTTTTTGAATTGTAGCCTTTAAAACTGGCACAGACCCCCTACCCATTAAGTGGCATGACCATGGTGTCCCTCAGCAGTGAAGTCCTCACCTGCCTGCTTTCGTTGAACAGTCTTCCTTCTTGCAAAATTTTCCTTTTTTACAGGGGTTCTCTTTTCTCTTGAGATGCCATGAACCATACTGGGCTTTAAAAATACAATGAACAACTGTATTTACTATGTAAACAAGTAGACATGAGAATAGAAAGCAAGTTTCAATAAATAAGAGTTCTTACACATTTTCAAAATAATTTTAAACATGTATCAATTGCAAAGATCAGTTGAAATGCCCTCCTTGTCCCTGGATTTTCCTCGCCGAGCTGCACACGGTACTGAACCGCTGCTGGTGTCAGTTGGACTGTCTGTGCCCAGACAGTGGCACAGTGGAAGGTGCATGTGCAGCTAACCTGAGGTCACACGTGGGTCCAACCAGAGCACGCAGCTCGTGGCTCGCTCGAGTGCTCACTGCAGTGCGTGGCGCAGCTGTTTTTCTTTTTGCTGCCTGAGTTTTTTTTATGTTATGCAAAAAATCATTGCCAAAGAAAGCCAGCGTCAAGGAGCTTTCCACCACATTTCCTTTTCGAAACTTGAGCCCCGGCCTTTATGTTGCCTGGACTGTCCTTGAATTTGTAATCCTCCTGCCTCAGCTTCCTGAGTAGCTGAAATTACAACCATGTACCACAACACTGTGCCAGTAATTCATGATGTAAAATAATTGGAAAAGAGACTGAGCCCTCTGGGATGACAGGGTCCTTTCAGATGCAGTCTGTAGTTTCAGCAGCTTCATGGTATAGTTTTGTCAAGTATGGCTTCCGGTCAGATGGGTGATCAGGCAACTTGATGTCGGGAAATCGTCTTTGTGTTAGGTGTCAAAGTGTAAATTCTTGTTACCTAAGATAACGAGCCAAGTTTATCACTTCTACGCCTTGTTCCAACTTACTCATCTGACAAGTGCATGCTCTCTGAATTATAGATAAAATAGTATCAAAAAGGCAAGCATGGAAGACAGGACTTCAAGTAGAAATAAGTGTTTATATCTTACAAGGCAAATCAGCGACGTACCTGCAGGGCCAGCAGGATCCACTGTCACGTTGAAGAGGGTCTGTGAACATGAGTGGAGCACAGCATGCTCACCCAGTGGGAGAAGCCAGCGAGATGGGGGAGAACACAGGAAGCACACGTGGGAGAAGACCTAGAGCAAACATTTGGACGAGGTCCATTTGTGACGCCTGTGAGCCAGCCAGGTGGAGGTGCTGCAGAAGCCAATGGCCGTGCGAGTTCTAAAGAGAAGCCCAGGCTGCAAGTGTGAAATGAGTCGCTGAGTGATGGGACTGGATGAGTGCGCTGGGGAACAAGGGGAGAAGACGGGACAGGAACACCCATGAGCTCCAGGTGCTGAAGGTCTGGAAGAAAAGCACCACAGTGAAGCTGAGCCTGCAGTGCCAGCAGGGCACCCAGACATTGGACCTTCCAGGGAGCTCGGAGCAGGCATTCTTGGTGTCTCCAAAAAGCAGCAGCTAGTGATACAGGGTGTCTGGAGACTGGGCCATCTTGGAGTGAGCCAAAGAAGATGTCTCCACGTGGACAGAAACCTGAATGTGATGGTTTCCAAGCAAGGATGGGGGGAGCCGTGGAGATGCCATATGTTGAGAGTCCTTTGGAGAGTTCTGTTGTAAAAGAGTGTGGGAAAGGGAGGCAGTTGTTAAGAAAGATTCAGAGGCAGAGACTTGTTTCTAGCTGACCAGTGTGATCCCAAAACATGGAAAAGCTGGTGTTGGAGGAGGGGAACAAATTGCTGAGCAGGCAGAGGAGTAGGCTGTGCTGCCGTGGTAGGGTAGCCATCTCTTTCTATAGGAGGGAACACACTGGTAGTGGTAGGCAGTGGGACTTTGAAGACAGCCTCTGAAGTGGCAAACAAGGCCATCAGCTGAAGTTTAAGAGAGAGAGCAGAGGCCGTGGATTTGAAAAGGAAAAAGAAGGTAGAAATGATCACATAAGAAAGAGGTGACTGAAAGAACTTGAGCAAAGGCATACAGAGGCAGTCAGCCCTGTCTGCTATCAGTCCACTTCTGTTCAGTGGGAAGGGATGGGGGGAGGAGGGTGTGGCAGGGGGCGAGTGTGTGTAATTTGATAATGAGAAAGAGGAGTTGGTACATGCAAGGAAACGATTGGTCCTAGGGTTTAAGCTGGTTATTCCTGGAAAAAGGAGAGGAAAGGGAGATGAAGGGCAGGGAAAAGTCAGAGGCACAAATAGGAAACTGGGTTGTGGGGTTGTTGGTATCCTGGCACTACACGAGTGAGCTGGGAAAAAGGCTCGTTTAGTTGGACATTAAGTCCCATCAAGAGGCTGAGCGTGAAAGCTGGGCATACCTTCAACACGAGAGGCTGAGGAGAAAGATCACAAGTTTGAGGACAACCTGAGAAATGTAGCAAGTTGGTATTTCAAAATAAAATTTGGAAAAGGATTGGATGGCCGCTCAGCACTGGGATGCTTGCCAGCACGTGCAAAGCTCTGGGTTCAGTCCAGAGTTATGGGAAGAGCAATGACAGTGGACTTGAATGTGTCCCTTCAAGATACTCTTTAGCACGGTCCCCGGTTCAAAATAAAAACGACACGTGGAGATACAGTTCAATCCTTAGTACCTAACATGTCTTGAAAAGAAATCATTCTGTATTTTTATAAGCTATATGTTTATTGGGCATTGGCACACGTGCCAGACTCTCTTGAGGTATTTGCAGGATAGGTAGTCAAACTATTTGCCTAATGAAGATACTGATGTTAAGTTTTCTGATTTCCTCTAGATTACATACCGGTTACGGCACCTCCTCCGCGCAAGGTGTGATGCTTCCCCCATCACGAACAACACCATCCAGTTTCACTGTGACCCTAGTTTCTGGGCACAAAATATAATCAACTTAGGTAGGTCATTGTGTGCATTTTGTCAAAGTGCCACGTGTTTTGGCACTGACAGCAATCCTGACAATTTATTGAAAAGACATTGTTACCCTTCCACCCGATGGTGTTTCCATTGTCTCTTTTTAAAGATACAGCACTTTTGCTCTTATGTCATTGATTTGTGTATATGTCAATACACACAGTACATATTTTGGTTTAAAAGTGTCATTTCTGTTGACTTACAGGTATCTGTAAGCTTCTGATGTCTTTCCTCTTTCCCCATCCCTCCTCCTCTGAGCTTGTATTTTGACTCTTGTAGATATAGTATTTTTGATATTTAGAATGTTTTTAGCTAAATACTATTTCTCATGCTTTCATTGGTTCCCTTTCTTTAGACACATTTGTCAGGTACCTAATAGGGAACTAGACTTTGTTTCCTTTTGACTGTATCTGATTTGAGAGAGAGAGCACACCCACCGAAATGTTACATGTTAGAGCTCCCTGAACATCACAGAGAAGCCCAACGCCTGGTACCATTAGGAGCCAGCGCTTGGCAGAACATCACTGCCTTAGATTTCTTGTTATACTGTTAGGAATAATCTCTTTGCTCTCTACTGGGCAGGTGATATGCACTTCAATAATGTTTTAGATTTATTGACTTTGTATCTGCATCATTGAAGGTGGTTGCTCCTTTCATCCTTAAGCTTTGATTCTGAGCAGAAAAGACAAAGTGGCTAGACAAAATCACTCAAAACAATCTAGGAAACATGGGAAGAAATAGTACTGTCCAGAAGAAAAGAATCATTAAGGCAGAGGTGACTCAGCGTCCCCTGCAGGCTGGTTGTGGAAGTATATGTAGCCTTACCCATTTTTGGTAATGTACTCTATATCTGGAATCTTACATTTTGACCAGCATTCCTAAAACACAGTTCTAAATAAGAAAAGCATTTGTATTTTTTAAAATACGTTTGCAATAAGTACACCCACTTGCAGGCATACTACCTTTAAGAATTATGTTTAACCACTGCCTGCCCAGTGAGTCAGGCCTATAATCCCAGCACTTTGGGAGGCTGAGGCCCAAGGATTGCAAATTGAAGCCCAGCCTGGGCAGTTTGGAGACTTATCAATACTCTGTAGCTCGGCTCACGCCCTGTGTCAGTTCCTCATATCCACCCCCCAGAAAGTCAGTCTGTGCTGTCAAAAGAATAAAACTGAGGGACAGCATATTTGGGACCCCTCCCAGAGAGTGGGAGCTTTTATCCCGTTTCTTTGCAGATAAAGACCTGTTATTTTGCACCATGAAAAAAAATTAAAACTTGTGACAGACCTATTAGAGATACCTTTCACATTGAACACTATAGTTGCAAGGCAGCCAATATATTCTCTGTCAGAGAACTAACAGTATTATAAAGGTGAAAGAAATTTGAGAGGTAACAAATTATTAATACTGAAAACTCAAATATATTGTGGGAATTCTTTTAGAAATAGAGTCAGGCTTGCTTGTTTTAATAGACATGGCAGTTTTTGGAGTGCCTTCCCTTTCTGTGTGATCGCAGCTGTGTGACATGGCATGGTCATAGACAGTGAGGTTTATCCCAGGTGTGATTATTGCTAATTGAGAACTTCTGTGTGGAACCATATTTTCTTAAATTTTAACGTAGACGGATAATTCAGAAGCGGATATGAGTTCAGCTATTAAGCCAGATATTTAGATTTTCAAAAATGTAAAATAATGCTGCTCTGTGAAATAAGTTAAATGTGCTTATTTATTTTTGTAAAAATGTGTTACATTCAGGAGACTCAGCCCAGGAGGATAGCCATGAGTTCACTTCATTCAGGACCAGCCTAAACTACAAAGTGAAACACTGCCCCCCCCCCAAAAAAAAAAAAAAGTTTTTACTTTGGCCTACTTCTTTTAATGGATTAATAAATTCTCTTAAATTCTCATTTCAAATTTGTCATACATCAAGTGGTGATAAAATTGATTTTTGATTTGGGATCGTCTGAGAGTATGAAAAGAGGTCCTGAGAGCCAAAAGTTCCTTTGTAATTGAAGTTTGGCATTGGCAAAATAGCTTTATAAATTTGGTGCCTTACTAGCTACCAAAAAGCTTTCTTTGTAACTCTGTTCTCTTTATTTAGGTTCTTTAGTAATCGAGGATAAAGAGAGCCAGCCTCAAATGCCTAAGCAGAATCCTGTCGTGGAACAGAATTCACAGCCACCAGGTGGTTTATCTTCAAACCAGTTATCCAAGTTTCCCACCCAGATCAGCCTAGCTCAGCTACGGCTGCAGCATATGCAGCAACAGGTAATGGCTCAGAGGCAGCAGGTACAGCGGAGGCCAGCACCTGTGGGGTTACCAAACCCTAGGATGCAGGGGCCCATCCAGCAGCCTACCATCTCTCATCAGGTAAATTGGGAAGCAGGCCTGTCCTAACTTAGATAATTGTGGTATAATTGTGTTCAGCAGCTCTTAAAATAACTAAGACATCCATCCCTGATTTGCACATTTTTAAAAAAATGTGCCACAGTAAGGATCCCAGATTTAAAACTTAGTTTTTAAGATTTAATGGTTTATTAATTATACATCTTTTCATCTTCTGTTCATTGTCTTCTCATTGTAGCAGGGGATAAGTGTTTGTATTCCCAAATAATCCATGCCTGTGGTTGAAAGAAAAAGCTGTGTGCTTTTGATTCCTGTATTAGTGCTTTAGGAAAACAAGTACTTTAAAACCCTTATCTCCAGGGTGCAGTGTCGAGTGAGAAAAATCCCATTCTACCTAGAAACTTGGGCAATAAGAAATTGAAAGAAGTAGGGATTCATTAGAATCTTACCTTTTTCCAGTTTTTTTTTTTTTTCTGAATAAATATTCTATATACCATTCTTAACTATACTAGATATAAAATACTGTTTTCAATGGACCTGGCTTTTCTTTTCCTTTTTTACAGTCTCACTCTGGTCCTGAAGTCGCTGTGTAACCCCGGCTGGCCCCCAGGTCACAGCACTCTCTCCTGCTCTCAAGTGCTATTCCACCACACCTGTTTTTTTTAATGTGGTGCTGGAGGATTGACCCCAGAGCCTTGCACATGTTAGGAAAGCACTCTAACCATGTAGCTACATTCCCCTCACCCTATGTTCAACTTTTAAAGATATTATGTACTTTCATTAAATAGTGAGGTCCTGTTCAGATCAGATGTGGGCATTACATTAGTGAAGATTAGGTATGATATTTAAAATCTGATGTATATAAATGATTATTTTAAAATAATTTTTATGTTTTTCCTGTTTCTGGAAAAGATTTAACACAATTTAGGTAAATAACAAATGAAATCGAATGGAGTTTAGTAAAACAATCAAATGTGTAAGCCTAACCTACAAATTCTCATTTAAGAAGAAAACTTTTGAAGCCGGGCACGGTGACACATACCATTAATCCTAGCACTCAGGAGGCAAAGGCAGGAGGATTACTGTGAGTCTAAGGCCAGTCTGGATTACAGAGTGAGCCCAACACCAGCCTGGACTACAGAGCGAGACCTTGTCTCAAAAGCAAAAATAATAATATAATAATAATAATAATAATAATAAAACTTTGTTCAGGATTTCTTGACAATCAAAGCAAAAATGAGACAGGAATCATACAGATACCACTGTCCAGGAAAAAAAAAAACATGCCGGTTAGTTAGGAGGGGAGGTCTTATTGAATATTATCAGCACTGCAAGGAGTATATAATACTTTTATTTAAAAAAGCAATTAAGCACAATTAAATAACCTCCCACCCATTGGAATTATACCTGGGAACATTAAGCTTAGCTGCAGCCCTTTTTAAATATTTTATTTTGAAACAGTGTCATGCTTGGCCCAAATTTGGCAATCCTTGTGCTCTAGCCTCCCAAGTAACTAGGATTTAGGCATGTGCACCATGCCCAGCTAAACAGTGAAACTTTTTCATGACAATTTTACAAGATGTGGGAATGGTTTATGTAGGATCCTTGAGTCCTCAGTTAAAGTCATAGGCATAAAAAAGTTCCCTTGCTTTTGGTGCCGGGATGGATCCCAGGGCCTTGTGCATCATCAGCCCACACTCTGCTACTGAGCCTCAAAATCCTCAGTGAGATCCTCATTTTAAGTCATTCCTGTAAAGCTCTATGGCTTATGACTTTCTAGGAATTTGAAGAAGGCATGTGGAGCCAGGTCTGGTGGTACAGACCTTTAACCCCAGCACTTTACGATGCCGAAACAGGAGAGTCGCAAGTGTAAGCCCAGCCTGGGCACCTTAGCAAGACTGTTTCTCAAAATATAAATAAAAATAGGCTTGGGATACAGCTCAGTGTGGAAGCCCTGGTTCAGTCCTGTATATAAAAAACCCAAAAGCATATGAAATCCTCAGGAATAATAGCGTGTCTGTTTAAAACTTTACAGGGAATGAATAACAAGCAATTGAAAAGATCTTTGGTAACTATTCTTTCGTGGCTGGGGATTTCTATGCTTCAGATACCAGGAAAATTGTGGCTAGAATGACACATTACAAATATTGAGAAGACAGAATACTGAAATTTCTCTGAAGCTAAATGTGGAGAAGAGAGTTGTGTTGAGAGCCCTATTGGGCTCCTGTGTATACTCAAATGTACCTTAAGTGTTTGACAGATAGGATTTTTGTGTAATAGTTTATTTACCAAAGAAGTGGTGGACCCATGACTTCAGTTAATTGTGCCTTCATAAGAAGGAACTGTGGCAGTCAATAGACAAAACTTTGTATGTTAGTAATTCTTTGTCATGAAACAAATGGCCTGTGCTTTCATCTTGCTTTTCTCAGAAACTTCTATCTTGGTTCTGAGAACTCAGTCTTTATAGAGTATGTGTTCTCTACCACTCAGTCTAATTTTGCCACTTGGAGATAGTTCTTTCCTGTCTCGTGGTCCTCTTTATGCATTGTTCTTGTTCTGTGCGCACTATGTGACTCCTACATCTTTCTGATCACAGTCAACTCTTTTCTCTGCCATGGGCCCATACCCAGCCCTAGACATGTTGCCTGTCAGTTTGCCCATTTGTGGGTTCCTTCTAGGTTACCGCAGACACGCTGCACGGGGGAATTGAAAGGACCCCTTGAAAAAAGACTTGCTGGCGGCTTCCCAGTGTTCTTTCCTCTGAAGATGAGCCACATCACCTGCATGGTGCAAGAGTTTGACCAGAGGTAGAACAGATGGGATGACCTGCGTTTATGTAGCTCTGCACAGTGTACATGATTAAACTCCATGGACAGACATGCTTGTGACAGAAGGCTGTCACTTATGGCATTTTGTACTTAATTCACAGTGGTAGCTGTCATCATGACTGTGCAGACACCCTTCTGTCTGTGTATTTCTGTCTTCCTCCCTCCCCACTCCCCATGCTCCACCCTCTTCTCCCTCTTTCTTTCTTTCTCACTGGGGATTGAACCTATGGCCTTCTCTCTGAAGTACATCCCCAGGCCTTCTCTGCGGTTGTTGAGACAGGATCTTACTGGCTGTCCGACAAGGCCCCGGATTGCAGGCCGGCGCCGCTACGCACAGCATCTAGCCTCGAATGTCAGCCTCGGTTGTTTCCTTTCTGAAGCTTGAAAACCTAATGCTCCTCTTCTGTCAGAATGTCAGTGATCTTGGTGTGCCCTGGAATATCACGACCAGCTGCCAGTATTGTTTTCTGCCTGCTCTTCTGTCACAGGACTCTCACAACCTAGCCATCCTGGGGCCTTGTGTGTGCCATGCCAGTCCTCTAAGCAGTGTTACTCCTCCAGCCTGGGGGAAACATTTGGGGTGTTTTCCCACCTAATGAAAAATAATTGTTTTGAGAAATTTAGAGGCTTCTTACTGTATAATTATCTAATTGTTTTCTATTCTTGTTTCTATGATACAAAATTCTATAGCCATAAAACTTTTCTATAAAATGGCTGTGACTTTAGTTATATGCTTTTAGAACTAGGGACTTGGTGTGGTGCTTCATCCACAGCTTCGCAGGGTTCCACCTTGGAATCCTCTCACCTCAACCCTCAACCTCCCTTCATTCTGGGGTTAGAGATGTGTTCTGCAAGGCCCAGCAATAAAGTGTGCTCGCTCTCTCTCTCTCTCTCCCTCTCTCTCTCCCTCTCTCCCTTCCTCCCTCTCTCCCTCTCTATCCCTCTCCCTCTCCCTTCCCTCTCTCCCTCTCCCTCCCTCCCTCCCTCCTTCCCTCCCTCCCTCCCTCTCTCTCCCTCTTGCTCTCTCTCTTCTCTGTCCCATCCCTCCTTTTCAACTCTTCGCATACAGCATTTCTCTTGGTCTAGAAACAGAACCTAAGTCCATTTTTCATTGGGTCTGTAATAACTGACCACTCTTGAATGAGGATAAGCCCTACATACAGTAATTTAGAGAAGAAAGAGGAAAGGAATTCAAAAATTGGAATTTAGAATGAATTCTAAAAATGGGAGGAAAAAGGAAACAAGGAACAGAGTGCAGAGCTTTGCTTCGTAGCTATCTGCCTTGTGCAGGGTTGAAGGTGAAGCTGTTTCTGCCTTATCCTCATTTCAGTTCTCCTGGGAATACAGGAGGAAGTAGTCCCGTTTCTGAAGAGTTCCAGTCCTTTGCGATAAACAGGGCTGAGTGACAAAATATACTTGTTTATAACAACTGTCAGGTCATTAGAGCTCAATGAGATATAAGATTTTTTTTTATTTTCCCCTTCTACTGAGCATTAAACCCCAGGTCTGTGCACTGAGCTACATCTTTAGCCATGTTTTTTTTCAAGATAGTTTCATTTAGTCACTTCGCTATATTGCCTGGGCTTGATGGCTTTTGACACCACATCTGGCTAACAGTTGTTTATTAAGTGTTATTTATGAGACAGTGTCTCACTCTGTAGCTCAGGCTAGCCTTGGGCTCATGTCAAACAATCCTCCCGCCTCAGCTTCTCGAGTAGTGGGACTAGAGGAGCGTACCACCATGCCCAGACTTTATGTTGTGCTAGGGAGTCAAACTCAGGGCCTTGTTCTTGCTAGGCAAGTGCTTTAGCCACTGTGCCATTCCTCCAGCCCTTATGTGTTACTAGTATCAACTATTTTCATTATTTTTGTCAAGTCAAAAAAGTATGGACCTTGAAGCCATACTATTCAGATCCTAGCTTCTTCCCTTACTATCTTTATTAATCATGGGGAAGTTACTTGAATTCTCTATACTTCAGTTTCATTCTATGTAAAATAGAGATATTGCCTGTGTTACAGGATTCTCGTTAAGATTAAATGAGTAAAACACTTAATTCCAACACTTGACATGTAATAATTGATCAATACATATTAGAAATTATTCTGTTACTTTTAAGAAATTTGAAGTGGGCAGTTCTTTGCAAAAAGTAATCATCGGGGACTTAGAAGTATACCAGATCATTTGTCTGCTTGCCAATGAACCTAGAGCCAGCCTTGGTTCATCACATTTACAAATAACATGTTGGAATCTCTCTCTTCCATCCTGGTAAAACTCTAGGATTACCCAAGCCAGGCTTGGTGCTGCATGCCTGTAATCCCACTGCTGTGGGAGTCAGGACAGAGAGGATCTTAAATTGGAGCCTAGCCTGAACCATTTATAAGACTTTGTCTCAAAATAAGAGGAATATAAGGGTTTGCAGGGGCAGCTCAGGATGGAGGTGCTAGGTTCAGTCCCCAGTTTGAGGATGGGAATGGATGACTCAGATTCTTTTCTGTAATAAGCGGCTCACCTTTGGTACCATCCCTGCCTGTCTTTCAAAGTATCATAAAATAGAGACCCTGCTGACTGGCTCCGTGGAGGCCATGTTACTCAAGTAGTTTAATTCCTTTTTTTCTAGCAACCCCCTCCACGTTTGATAAACTTTCAAAACCATAGTCCTAAAACCAATGGACCAGTTCTTCCTCCTCATCCTCAGCAGCTGAGATACCCACCCAGCCAGAACGTCCCCCGGGCAGCCATGAAGCCCAATCCCCTGCAGATGGCGTTCCTCGCCCAGCAAGCCATAAAGCAGGTATGTCTCCAGTCTCCTTGGGTGCTGCTATGCCTGCTTCCCAGTCCAGAGACAGACAGTGTGTGGAGGCCACTTCTTGGGAAGAAACTTCATCGTGGCCCCGTTCCAGCGTGGACGGCGTGTGCGTCTGCACAGCTTCATATTTCAGGTTATATGTTAGATCTAAGGCAGCTCCCTCACTACATCCTTGATGTCTTCATGTAAAGATGCTCTTTAGAATTTGCTTTATCTTACCATAAAACCCACCTGAGTGATTTGTCTTCTCAAAGGCACCTGCATGAAGTTGTTTCCAGTAGAAGGCTTTGGACCAATTTTAGTTCAATGTTTTTGCCAAGACCAAAGAACGAATGTTATCCTAATATCTTGTGACATTTCATTTTAATCGTGTCATATGAAAATTTATTTAGAAAGCATGCATATCCTGCTGTTTTATATGTTTGTGCTTTAAATCAGTTGGCCTATGTGATATCATCAAATTCTCTTCAGTTATGCTAAATTTTATGTTTCCGTCATTACAGTAAGACGAAGGAATCCAGGCTGCACTTGGGCCTTAAGTTTTAGCTTGCTGATGATTTGTGGTCCTGGATATCATTTGCCCAACTATGGAATAAACAATCTTGTAGAGTCACTTGAATCATCCTACCTAGACTGTACGGAAGTGCACCCAGCACTTTCCAGGAACTGAACTCTCTCTTACCCCCATTTTTTTTGGGGGGGGGGGCAAGGTGTCGGGAAGGTGGACAGGACCTCACTCTGAGGTCCATCCTGGTCCTGAACTTGCCTTGTGGCACAAACTGGCCTCAAACTCTTAGAAAAATCTTCATGCCTCAGTCTCAAATGCTATGATTTACAGGCCTGTGCCACCACAGCTGGTTCATGTGGTTCTGTGGAATGGAACTCCAGGCCTTGTGTTTACTAGACAAGTGCTTTAACTGCTGAGCCATTCCTCTAACCCCCCTCACATTTTAATGTTTAGATTTTTAAATCTTTTTAAGTATATTTAGACCAGAAATTTAAACATGAATGACTACATCTACGGACAAGTCAAGAGAAAATAGAGTGGGAAACAGGCTTTTTAAGTTGATAAACAAGGATTGTAGCATACTCATAAAGTTGAAACGTTTTGTGTATTAAGAATACACACTTCAGTATATGATCTCTTAAGTATATCATGTGAGGAAAATGACACAGAAAGATGTGTATGTATGTATGAGTGTGTTTCAATATTCTAACATAGAGAAAACCTAGAAAGCTATCCACTATCAGTAATTATTTTGGGGAGAGGAGGAGGAGAGGAGTGGGGTGTGGGTGTGCATAGATGGCATGAGATTCTCTCTCATGTATCTGTGGTTTTTACAATGAAATATACAAAGTAGATTTTTAACAGTATCTTTAAGCATTAATTCTCTCCCATGTTATCCACATATAAGTGACGATTCCATTTTTCCTCTGCAGTCTTAAGGAGGCTCTCAGATGCTTTTCTTTTTCCCGGTATTTTATCATGAATTTTAAACAAAAATTGAAAGATTTTATAGGGGACCTTTTGCTTCTTACCACGCGTCATCTGTGTGCACCCTTACCGACTCACCTACCTGCCCACCCAGTCACCTTATTTTCCACTGCATGCTGTAGTTTGTCCAGCATCATTGGGTTGCCTTGGTTTATATGCTCATCTCAGCTTCTAAGACTAACAGGAAGACTTACCTCAGTTGTTCATAGTTTTGTTGTTTGTTTGTTTGTTTCATTTTGAGAAGGTTCTCATTCTATAATCCAGGCCAGTCTTCAGCTCATGGTATAGCCTAGGCTGGTCTCAGATTCATGGCTCTCCTCCTCCCTCAGCCTTCTGAGAGCTGAACTAGGATTGCAAAAGTTTATTAAGGATGCTCTGTCAATTATGAAACATAAAGAAGAGCGTAAAAACCTGGAAACATGAGTCTGTGGCTTTTTCATTTCTAAGTATTTTAGGTAGGGGTACAAAAAAAAAAAAAACCTTAGGCTTTTTACCTTCCAATTCAATTGCTAGGATGTTTCTATTTTCCAGTATGAATAAGCTTGCCAAGACTGGGTACTATTGCTTTCTGGTAGAGACTAACAGTTGTCTTCCAGTAAGAGTCCATACTTTGGTCCGGGGGCAGGGGGCAAGAGTAATGAAAATTCTAATAGAATTATGTATTTTTCCCTGTTTGCTCACAGTACAATTGAATCCGAACAGAATGTCATTGGTGTGTGAAAGAGTGATTAGATATATTCGTGTGTGTGGATCTGTTGTTGACTGACAGCCTGTCTTCCCTCCCTGGGACTGCAGTGGCAGATCAGCAGCGGGCAGGCCACCTCATCAACTGCCAGCAGCTCATCCTCCACGCCCTCCAGCCCCACCATCACTAGTGCTGCAGGATATGACGCAAAGGCTTTCGGTTCCCCTATGATTGACTTGAGCTCACCAGTGGGAGCATCTTACAACCTTCCTTCTCTTCCAGATGTAAGTTTACATAGAATTTTTACTACCTTTTTGATCTCTTAAAAAGCCTGGGTTTTCTCAATTATAGTATGTTTGTTTGGGGGTTTTTTTGTATCGTTTACAAATTTTGTATCAAAAAATATACATAGGAAAGGAAGAAGTCAAACTATTCTTATTTGCAGATGACATGATCCTTTACATAGAGGAACTCGAAAACTACCAGAAGACTCTTAGACCTAATAAACAAAGTCAGCCAAGTTGTAGGATATAAAATCAATACACAAAAATGAGTAGCATTTTCGTAGAGGAACAATGAAAACACAGAAAAAGAGATCAGAAATCAATCCCATTCATAGTTGCCTCAAAGAAAATCAAATACCTAAGGAATCAACCTAACAAAAGCAAGTGAAGGAACTCTACTTGAAAACTATAGTACCCTGAAAGAAGAAATTGAGGAGAATTTTAGAAAGTAGAGACATCCCTTGTTCTGGATAGGCAGAACCAACATTGCCAGAGTGCTCATACCACCTAAACTGATAGGTAGATTCAGTGCAATCCCCATCAAGATACCAGCAACATTTTTTTACAGAACTAGAAGAAACAATCCAAAAATTTATATAGAACCACATGAGGCCCCAAATAGCCAAAACAGTCCTAAGCACCAAAACAAAATAAGGAAGCATCACGATATCAGCTATCAAATTATATTAACAACAGTGATAGAAGCAACATGGTATTGGTACAAAAACAGACAGGTCGATGAATGGAATAGAATCGAGGTTACCATTAGACATGTAACCTTCTGCTAGTGGGCCAAAAATATACACTGGAGTAAAGATAGCCTCTTGAACAAAAACTAGACCCACAACTTTCACAATGCACCAAAATCAAATCAAAATGGGTCAAAGACTTAAACATTAAAATGGAAACATTGAACTTGTTGGAAGAAAAAGTAGGCAAACCCCTTGACCTAGGCATAGTCAAGGACTCTCAACAAAACACCCAAAACGTGAGATAACAGCAAGATTCAATAAATGGGTTTATAGCAAATTTCCTTTGTGCAGCAAAGGAAACAATCTACAGGGTGAAGAGAGCACCCACAGAATGGGAAAAAATCTTTGCCAGCTACTCCTCAGACAGAGGACTGTTATCAAGAATATGCAAAGATCTGAGAAAAAATTAGACCCTCCAAAATAAAGGACCCAATTAAAAATGGGAATCTGTAATGAATAAACAATTCTCAGAAGTCTGAATGGCCAATAAATATACTAAAAGATATTCCACATCTTTAGCCATCCAAGAAATGTGAATTATAGCTACATTGAGGTTCCATCTAACGCCACTAAGAACGGTTGGTATTAAGAACTCAAGCATCAAATGCTGGCAAGGCTGTAGTGTAAAAGGAACCCTTCTGCATTGCTGGTGGGACTGTTAAGTAGTACAGCCACTTGGGAAACCTGTTTGGACACTCATCAAACTGAAAATTGATATTCCATTTTACCTAGCTCTATCTTCCCCAAAGAGTTAAAGTCATCTTACAGTAATGATACGTGCACACTCATGTTTATAGCAGCACAATTTACAATAGCCAGATCTTGGAAGAAGCCAGTCAGCCTGAGCACAAATGACTGGATAAAGAAGATGTGGTAAATAGACAACATGGAGTATTACTCCACCATTAAGATAGACAAATTTATGTTATTTGTAGGAAATGGATGCACCTTAAAACCATTATGCTCAGCAAAATGAATCAGATGCAGGAAGTGAAATACCACGTGGTTTCTTACGTGAATGAGAAAACCATAGAAAAATACAAGAGATAAGGAAGAAAGTCAGAGGGTGGCCTTTGTGAAGAGGGAAAGGAAAAGTGGGGGAATGTGAGGATGAGAAGGGGAAAGGGATGTCATTTGTAAATTGAAATTCAAAAAATAATATATTAACAGTAGAAATATGTTTTAACCACTTGAACAAAGTACAGAATGTCTCCTGGGCTCTGGAGTTCCAGGGGTTTGGAAGTGTTGAATGTTATGGACTGTAGAGTGAAAGCTCGGGTAGCTGGGAAGTGATAATGGGGGCAAGACAGGGAGGTGGCCTGCCAGAAGGTACTAGCTAGTTGTCATAATGGTAGAGAAGTGTGGTAGAAATTAGGATTAATGAAAGAATGTTTGGATGTAAACTGTTCAACTCTTAATTAGGAATGTGGCAGTAGTTAGCCTGGCAGGGAATTAGGGAAGAAGTGTTACTGATATATCAGTCTTTACAAAGGAATACTTTTCCCCCTGCTGCTCAGTGATGACCTTGTGAGGTTGGTTCTCTAGACATGTGTGAGATAAGGACTCACTGCATCTGTCAGTGGTACCAGTAGCATCTCCTGACTGTGGGCCAATTACACCTGGCCTGCATCCCTTTGAGAGCCCTTAAGGTTTTGCTTTTGCAAGTTCAGATTTTGTTTTGTAAAGTGAAGCCACTAATCACAACAGATGAAATGCAGAATTAAATGTGAGAGCCCTGTGAGTTGCTCGTAAGCGTGTTGAACAACATTCAGTACTCCTTTTTTTCTAGCTGACTGTTAATTCTAAAATAGTATGGCCTCGGTATATGTGAAATATTAAAAAGAGTGTAAATTTTATTCGATTATTTTCAGGGAAACATCTCTCAGAATTTCTTAAATGTGATTTTTATATCTTAACATTTATTAAAGTTATCTTACAAACTTACAGTGAGCTTTTGTAAACCTGCCAAATCTGTTTGCCCTGAGATGATTTCTTTTCTTTCAAGATCGACTGTTCAAGCACTATCATGCTGGACAACATTGGGAGGAAGGACCCAAGCGCGGAGCATGGACAGCCGCGACCCCCCTCCAACAGGGCCGTGCAGTCGCCCAACTCCTCAGTGCCATCTCCGGGGCTCACAGGTAAGGTCGACCTCTTTCAATTTTGTAGTTTTTTTTTAAACTTTAGTAATGATTGAAAACCCCTTTGCTTTCTTAGCTTTATTTTTTGTTGAGTAACCAAGACGTGTGACATTTTTGTACTATTTAAAATTAGTATGTTTGCAAAGGACGTAAAAGTTAAACTTACTTTCTCAGTGCCAGCATGATTTACAGGGGTCATTACACTGCTGAGAGAGAATCTGTTATATTCTTTTCCATAGGAATAGTTGTCTATGACATAGTCTCTTCAAGGGTGTAATTTGTGTAGTGTTAAAATTTATGAGCAGTAACTCACAAACCCATCTCAGTGTTTTGTGTGGGGCAGATTCCGTTGAGTAAGTTGTAGTGTCTCCTTGTCGCCTCCACGAAAGAGACACTGCCTGTGGAAACATTGTCAGAATAGAGGTCTGGAACCGAAATACAAAGAGACTGTCCATCTTTCCCCAGTGGTAGGAACATAATGAAGGCAGGTCCTGAACTGACACGCAAACTCCCGTTCCAAACAAACTTAGGGCAAAGTATGTCATTTATCACCTGACAACTTGACACAGACGAATAAGGCGTGTACTCTGTGTATGGCAAGGGGTCCTAGGGAGTAGATAGTGCCCTGATGTCCTAGAGGAGGCACATACAATCCACAACATAGGTTAGACAAGAGCGTTTACTTTTGCTGCTAGTTATAAGAAAAAGCAAGATGACATTTCTGACTGTGGAATTTGATGATACTCCGTGGCATTACACACTGGTGAGAATGAGAGAGGTTCTGTCTTGCTGGCTGATAGGGTGGAACATGGGGAACGGGCATTCCTGAAGCTGACGCAGATGGTACCGTGAGCCGGACACTAGGCACTGTACCTTGTCATCTCCGAGGCCCTCTGAACATGGAATCTTGATCCTCATTCTCCTGGCAGTACTTTAGAGCCTGAACTCTCAGCCTGACTTCCATCGCCTTCCATGAGTGGGCTCATTTTGTCTCTAGCCGTGGTGGTTTTCTTTTTCTGAAATCCTTTTGTATCAGTCCCTACCTCTAGTCATTGTCTTCTATGTGTTTCACCGGCACTCGGGTTCTTCCTGAGATGCCTCCCTAGTTCCTGTAACCCAGATCTACTTGGAAGAAAGCTTTGACTGATGCGCTCACGAGTTGATCGTAGTAGAGAGATGCGGCTGGCAATTCATTACCTAGTGCAGAAGCTAGTGTGCAGACACTACCACACAGTGAAGAATTCTCATCCCTTAAGTCAGTAGTATTGATATTGACAACCCACACAGATAGACAGCATAAGACTGTACTTTGGCTTTGACAACTGCTTACTGTTTTATAAATTTTATTTTTACTGTGTTTCAGTGTAGTGATAAGTGAGCACACTCAGCAGAACTTTGATACATTGTTATTTATTCATTTATGAATGTATGATTTCCCCCTCCCCAGGACCTGTTACTATGACTAGCGTCCACCCCCCAATACGTTCACCTAGTGCCTCCAGCGTTGGGAGCCGAGGAAGGTAAACAGATAACAACCATATTCTCTGGTACAGTTGTCCTTCAGTGTCCATCAAGAGTTGGTTTCAGGAACCCACAGCCCTTAAGGATAGTAAAATCGAGATTCTAGAGTCCATGATATAAAATGGCATAGTATCTGCATATAGCGCGTGTGTGTGTGTGTGTGTGTGTGTGTGTGTGTGTGTGTGTGTGTGTCTTCGTGTGTCTTCTCATATACTTAGCTAATGATGATTAATATAAATGTTATATGAATAGTTGTTACACTGTTGTTTGGGGTGTGGTGATTTCCCCATTACAACTTCTCTATGTATCTAGAACAGGCATAGTTCTCCCCTAAATTTTGTCCATCAGTAGTTGAGGCCTGGCAGTATAGCTCAGAGCTTAAGGTGCTTGCTGAAAGGCCCTGCGTTCTGTTCCCCAGCACCACATATTGGCTGGTACCACACATCTATGATTCCGCACTCGGGAGGCTGAGATGGGAGATTACTGTGATTTAGAGGCCAGCCTGGGCTACATAATTATTCAGGACCAGCCTGGACTACAGAATAAAACCCTGTCTCAAAAAAAAAAAAGAATTGATTGAATCTTATAAACAGGAGCCAAAATTAAATATTAATTTTATAAATTAGTGAAAGAATTAAGGAAAACTCAAATTTGCCTTCAAAGATGGAAGAATACTTGTATGTTGAAGATAACCTATATTTGACATGAGTGTAATGGCAAGGAGCAATAAAGTGGTGTAGCACAGTGCTACACAGAAAGAGAGAAAAGGCATCACCCTGTTACTAATTCCGGTGATTTCAGATTCTTCTAAGGATCAAACACGGATTTTACTTGGGGAAAAAAATACATTTGCATTCTTGGTTGAGATTCTGAGTTCCTGCCGGGCTCTTCTCCATATGCTCCCACATCTCTCCCCGTGAGTGAGCCCCATGCTTCCTCTCGAACGAGGACACAGTGCGAGTCTGTGTGAGATCTGGCCCTCCCGCCTTCTTGAAGTCGCAGAACGGCAGTGAATGATTTCCTGCTTGCCTTCACACTTGAACAATAAATTTTAATGAAAAACTAGAGTTCTCTTTGTTGTTACTGCAGAGATGGAAATAGTAACACTTTTTCTAAAGGGCCCTAAGTTCGATTGCTCAGTGTCGCATAAGCTGGCTGTGGTGGCACATACCCGGAGGCTGAGACAGAAGGATTGCCATGAACTCAAGGTCAGCCTGGCCTTACCTAGTGAGTTCAGAATCAGCCTGGCCTACACAGCAAAAACATGTCTCAAAAGAAGAATGGTAGTTATAAGATACCAATGTCACTGCCCAATTATACAGCCCCAGAATATTGAAGTCAGTTTTATTTTTATTCACTCTATTTGCCTTTCCACGTTTGTATTTATTTAGATAGCTCAGAGTATTTTTATATAAATGATGAAACTGTGTGTTGTGTCCTATCTGAGCTGTGTGTCAAGTGCTGCTGATGTGACGTAGTTACTGTTACCGGAGTGTGATGATACTGTTTGTGCCATTGCTAGTGGAGCACGTTTAGATTTTCGTCCATCCTCTTGGCTTCTCTCCTACTCCTGCAGTTCCAGCTCTTCCAGCAGACCAGCAGGAGCTGATTCCACACACAAAGTTCCTGTGGTCATGTTGGAGCCGATCCGCATAAAACAGGAAAACAGTGGACCGCCTGAAAATTACGATTTTCCTGTTGTTATAGTGAAGCAGGAGTCAGATGAAGATTCCAGGCCTCAAAATGTAAGTATATCGGGGCTTGCCATGTGCTTGTGCGTCACAGGTAAGGAATGGGGGGCCAAGGGCGGCGGCCCTCCCACAGCGGGCTCCTTAGCTGGGAGGGCTCCCAGCAGGTGGGCTGTGTCTAGGAGGAGGGTCATGTCAGACAGTGCTGAGAAGCCTCTCTGTGGAGATAGATGCCCAGAAAAACAGTTGGAGAAAGTCATAACCTGGCTCCACAGTGAGTAATATTTGCATAATCATGATGAAACAAATGCCTAAAAGCAGATATAACTGAGAATACATTAGGGTATAACCTTAATGGGCATTTATCAAAAAGTATGATACCAGTGCAGATACCGGTATGTTGGTCTGGATGCTAGCTGTGAACAGTTACCCTGTTAACCTACAGAAAAGTCAGTGTTCAATCAAAAGAGAATGGTTGGGTGGTGGGAGTGTATGTGCAAGTGCCAGCAGTTGATGCAGAGCAGGATGTGAAATCTTCATGTCTGCAGCTTCTTGCATCTCATTTAAAGCCAAGCATTCAGCTTAGAAATTAGTAGATAAGGCTCGAGACAGGCTCAGCAGTTAGAGTGCTTGCCTAGCAAGCACATGGCCTGGATTTGGTCCTCTAGCAACATATAAAACTGGGCATGGTGCTACATGCTTGTAATAATCCCAGCACTTGGGAGAATGAGGCAGGGGGATTGCTATGAGTTCAAGGCCAGCCTGGTTTAAATAGTGAGTTTAGGACCAGCCTGGACAAGAGCCAAGATCACATTTGGGGGTTAGGGGAAAGGATGAAGAATATAGAAATAAAATGGGCACAGTTGTATGCTTCTCCAATCTCAGGTATTCAGGAGGCTGCGTTGGGGGGATTTCTAGTTCAGAGTCACGCAGGGCAATATAGTGAGGCCCCCTTACTCAACAAAAACAGCAAACCAAGGAAATCTGCAAGTGAATAGCAGAATAAAAAGCTAAATTTGAAAATAGTTACTTCCAGGACATGCATACTTTTAACCATATCTACATTCATTATTGAGAACATTTTTTAAAAAATTTAAAAGACAATAGTTTTTGCTTTTGATTTAAAAAAAAGAAAACTTCACTATTCTAGGATCCAACAGAAAACTTGGATTCCTCCTAAAAGTATGTGTATGTCTTAGGCCTAAATTGAATTTACATATCTAAAATTCTAGTGGCTGTTGGTGTGGTTGGCTTCCAGCCTTACCTGCCTGCCTGTTTCCTGCAGACCCTGCTGACTCAGCGTTTTCCCCTGTGTTCCCCATCCCCTCTGCTCGCCACCTACTTGGACACTTTTCAGTAGAAGTCTGTCTTCTACACTGTTGGTCACTGTCTTTTCACTCGTGGTCACAGAATCCTTCACAGTTGCCACATCACCGAGAGAGTGGTTCATAGTCTAAACTGCGAGAGTAGAAATTAGACCATTTCCACCATGTGCACACAGCCCCGCACCCGGACCCTGACGCACTGCTGGCTTTCTCTGCAGACCAACTACCCGAGAAGCATACTCACTTCGCTGCTGCTCAACAGCAGTCAGAGCTCAGCGTCAGAGGAGACCGCGGCCAGATCTGATGCCCCCGATAGCACGGGGGATCAGCCTGGGCTTCACCAGGAGAATCCCTCTGGCGGCAAGTCCGAGTGGGTGGAGGCCTCCCAGAAGTCTCCCCTCCACGTCGGTGAGCCGAGGAAGGAGGATGACCCCAACGAGGACTGGTGTGCCGTGTGCCAAAATGGAGGGGAGCTGCTGTGCTGCGAGAAGTGTCCCAAAGTATTCCACCTCTCATGTCACGTCCCCACGCTCACAAATTTTCCAAGGTGAGACGGTACTTGCCTTCGGCTTTAATTTGCTGCAAATAAAACAGTGGCATGTGCTCCGTGGAATGCTGCTCAATCACCACACTTTGCGTGCACAAGGCCCCAGTCTCGGTCCCCACAGCTGGAGAAAGTACATTGGAAATAAAAACAATAACAGTATACTCCGCAGTAGTCACCAGGTCTTTGTAAAAATTTTAAAAAGCTCCACTTGGTACAGCTGCATACTCTAAAGGCCCCAGCAGTAACCTAGGGTGTCCTACTCTCTGTCCTTCTCTCAAACACAAAAGAATGAAACAGTCCCCTGGGGCCGTGCGACTCCATTTGGGTTTAATCCCCAGCTTAGGCATGGCAGGAGAGTGGGTTCTTCTCTACTCTGGATTTAACAAAACACCAAGCTCTCCTAAGTTACTCCAAGTGCTCACTATAAAGACTGGGGGTGCGTTCTCACGCCCATTGCGTGGCTTTGAATTCTCAAAGGCTGCACTTGTATTTTTGAGACAGGGTTTTGCTCTGTAGCCAGTTGTTTATTTACCCTGTCTGCAGACTAAAGTGTGTGACAGGACCCTCAGGTAGGAGTAGACCTTCCTGTGTTTATTGGCTGTCAGCTCATGGCTCCCACACTGAAGTGGATTGGGTTGGTTTCTAGTGGCACTCTATATATTTTTGGTCCACTTAATCACAAGGACTCCTAGGCAGGCAGTGCAAACTGTGGCCCTCCGAGCTGTTTTTTGTTTGTTTGTTTGTTTGTTTTGTTTTGTTTTGTTTTGTTTTGTTTTAATAGGGGTGGGAGGTGGCCTCATTTGTTCATCCTAAACTCACTGTGAGGTCCAAGCTAGCCTTGGACTCATGGCAGTCCTCCTGTCTCAGCCTCCCTGAATGCTTGGGTTACAGTTGTGTGCCATGCTGGGCTTTACAGGATTGCTGGGGAATCAAACTCCAGGCCTTGCACTTCCTAAGCAAGTACTTTAACTGCTGTGCCATTCCTGCAGCCCTGCACTTCTTAAAATGAGCCTTTTTACTTCCTGAGTCCTTTGGGAGAAAAATATACTTCAGATCATGTCTAAATTAGTGTGTGTATTTTTATTTCTTTTGTTTTTTCCTGCATATACATACTTTATATATTTTTAACTAGACTTGGATTTTAACCACTTGGACCCTAGCAATAAGTCCCTGCCATTTCTTTTTCCTGCATGCTGTCATTTACTGTGTAGGTATGAGAGGAATACTCAGTGATTAGAGTTCATACCAAATAGCTGTGTATGCTAGCTGGCATGGAGGAGGTAGAGGACGGGCTGGGGAGGGCATCTGCGATACACTCTCAGGAATACATCATCCCAACAGTGGAGAGTGGATTTGTACCTTCTGCCGGGATTTATCTAAACCAGAAGTGGAATATGATTGTGATACTCCCAGCCACAACTCAGAAAAACGGAAAACCGAAGGCCTTGTTAAATTAACACCAATAGATAAAAGGGTAAGTCTTTAAATATTTCCATCCTATGGTGGTATGTAAGTTTTTGGTTAGATGCATTAAATTGTATCCTGATTTGATTTCATTTTTAGAAAGAAATAGGAATCTTAAATAATTTACAACAAGCAGGTCACTGTGTTTTTACAAACATCCATTAATGTGTGCACATGTGTATTACAGACTCCTGAGGTATACCTGAGTAGGTTTAAATTGTATCCTTGACTTTTAAGTTTAGTCTGTTCTGAGCAAAGACCTGTTTTGTTACATTTCTACCACAGATAAATTTTCTTCCAGGGAAGATACTGAGAGTTGACACCACTAATAGGATATCTCCTTGTACTTTACTAGCACTAACTCCATTCTTTCACAAAGTGGTACTAGGATTCTTCATCAGAACCAGCCAAGATACTTAACTATAATTAATACTTAAAGCTGGAAGAGTAAGGGCCGGAGGAATGGCTTAGCAATTAATAGCATTTACCAAGTGCTAAGTACCCAAGGTTTTTTT